>JABMBV010079598.1:0-12705 GCA_018906735.1 Mesochorus sp. PSUC_FEM 10030011 | reverse complement strand
GAAAAATTATTTAAATTTTTATTTATTAAATGAGACAGATATACAGTTTATTATATAAACAACTTTAGTTAAAAAAAAAACCATTACATCATTTTGAAAAAAAAGAGTGGAATGTGAAATAAAATTTGTTAAATAAAATCGTAAAATGATTCGTTTTGATTAGTCTGGTAATTCTAGAATGTTAAAAAGCAATTTGACTCTCGGAACACTTGAAATAATTAAATTATCTTTTAAACCCATAATCAGCAGCAAAATTAATTTGAATAATGATTTGAAACAACTTAAAGAAATTTGGGGTATGAAGTATCTACGGAATTCTAAAAAAAAATGTATGAAAAAAAAGTCATTGACATTGATTGGAATCGAATCCAAGTTCTCAAAGTGTAAATCAAAGCGAGTTGAACTTTTTGGCTAATCAAAAATGGATTGGAATAAAAAAAAAGGTTTTTTTTATGAGTAATTGTAAGAATGACCAACCGACATTGAGACAATGGCAATTGAACGTATGTAATCAGGCGCAGGTAAATATGGTAGTGTAATTTGTAAAGCATAAGAGATCCGATGACGGAAATGTGAATTTGACACCAATAAGTCAATTCTCGAAGCCCCCTCGAAAGCTTTGTAACTCTCGCACAATTGCCCATTCTCAACTTTCCACCGTTCGCCCAATGGGAAATAGCTAAGAGTTTACTTGAGTACACATATGAACATTTTCTATGTACAAACGAGCGCAGTGTGTAGAGTTTAGAACACGCGTGTAAATACGGGACCAGAGAGCAAAATCTATGTAACCACGTGAGTATATGTGTGTGTGTATTCTATAGATATTTTTCATTGTGAATAGTGGAGATGTGTATCCACACGCGAGGACAACAAATCCGCCGAGCACCTCTACAACCCTATCGTTGTGTGTAGTAAAAGAGAATGAGAAAGGCAAGGGCAGGTTAAAATGGACTACGAGGAAAAATGGAACAATTTTGAAAAAAAATTAAAAATGAAATTAAATTCATCTAGAAATTTTACGAGTCACGAAATCGAATCCAAATACCGGAAAATACGGAGCAAAGTACTTATTGCAAGTACTTAATGAAAAAAAAAGTACACATTCATTCGTAATATCGTTGGTATGTATTAAATTGTTGAAAAATTCCTCAAAGCCTGATAAAAAGTGGACCATTTTACCTGCACTTAGTTAAAAGGCGAGCCAAGATAAATTCCAATGAAGAATATTAGCTTGGTGTATATTTTTCATCAGGGGGTTGCAGTGATTCGAGCGTTTAGTCTTGACTTTAAATTTCGTTTGATTTCGGGAATGAAAAAAAAAAAAGAGCCAAGTCTTTAAATTAGATTTAGAACTGAAGCTGAATTAGGATTTGAATTCGAATTTGGGATTTCGATTCAAGAGCCAATTTAGGGAAAATGTACAGTATACGTTAATAAGGGTGCTGCACCAATTTGTGGAAGTTTTTTAAATGACAGTTCAATTTAGTGAAAAGTGGGACACGCGAACAAACATTTCAGAGACTTCGATCGAGGGGGAAACTGGCCGAAAATTCGGTTTTACTCAGCAGTGGCCTATTTTGTCCCACTCGAGCCTACATTACGTGTGCGGAACCTTCGAATAATTACAAAAATCTTGTATAAATATATCGTGTCCCATGATGCTCATCGTAAATTTAGACTATGCGCACCATAACACTCTTTTATCTCTGTTGACATGTCAAAGCAAGAGCGACGTTGACCCCTGGCCGTAATAGTGACTGGCAAAAGGATCGATTAATCGGATTTTCGCGCGAGACACAGCCCGACAGCCAGTGAGCTATATAGATATAGGATAAATATAATATTTAAAGTCAGAAGGGAGTAATCGGATATAGTCTTACACGATAAACAATATGGGATAGGCCCCTCGTGAATTTAACTCCTGATATATCTCTATATATACGTATATATTGGACGCTTATGTAGGGAGAGAAAAAATACATGCATATATATATGTAATAATAAAGTAAATAATAGTACACCCCTAGAATATCGCTTTATTTTCTGACATTGATGGCTTCAATCAAATATAAATTCTGTAACATCGTTATTGCTGTCACGACCTCGGTAGTATAGATCAGAGTATAACAACCAAATTAATCCAAAGAAATGAAATGGCTCGATAAAAATAATATAAGATTCGATGGCTGATCAAATAGGTATTGAGTTCTCTTAACTCTGCACAATTTTACTTTTTTTTCATAAGTTTTACTTTTTGCTGAACAACTTAATGTAGATTTGAAAACTGTTTTTGTTTAACAATTAACTTTATTTACTTGTTCAGTTATTTATTTATTAATTTTTAGATATTAACTTTATATATTTATTAAGGGTAACCACTCAAAGAAAATTAGAAGTCATTATAATCATAGCAACAATATACTTTCAATAAAGCCAACCGTGAAAACACGCCTTAAGAAGACCATTCAGTGTTATGATCATAATAGCATGTAAAAAGTATACGTTAAATCATTAAAATTAATTTTTACCTGATAATTAATTGAAATTTGTGTGTATTTTCTCGAATATCATTCAATAATATGTAAAAAATTTAAAAAGACGTTATCGATTAACTATGAAAGATATATTTGATGTTGCAAATGACAACACACAATCCTTCATACATTTACAACGTTCATGTAAACTTTCAAGATATAATTGAATAATTGCAGCAATAATAATTCAATAATGAAAATTTTACTACCCCTCAATATGACTACAAACGCCAAAGAAACAAATCTAAATCATAAAGTTCTGAAAAAATATCTAAAAAGTTTAAATTGAGATCGAAAAAGTGACTAAATTTAAAAAAAAAGAACTTTGACCTGGACACTGAGAATATGGGAATTGTTTTAGCAAAATGATTAGCCTCTACTGAAATTAGCCTAGATTTCAGATTCCGATATAAGGTTGACAAAGGTCACAAAGAAGCTGTGAAAAACCTGTATCGATATAATCGCCGTCAGGCGCTATAGTAATGCGACAGAAATGTGGTTGAGGGGTGAGTTCATATAGCAGCACGTTCTCAACAGTCATTCAATGGACCGAAATGTCCGGCAGTGTGGTCGGCATCCAAGCGATAAGAGACGTGTTCGGGAAACACCTCTGAAGTCTATCAGCAGTCGTCCATCCATCATTGAGATGTATTGAGGATGGATTTAATTGGAGGCGGAGTGTCACCGGGTGAGCAGAAAAACAAGGAGAAAAAAATATTCGTCCGAGTTGGCCGGGAGTCGGAGTTGGGGTCGACCGTGCGCGAGTTTCATCTGCTGTTCCCCCACCACGAAAAGAAAAAAAAAATACGCGACGTATTTCTTCCCAAATTAGTAACTGACCACAGCGGTTACGAATTATCACCAAATGTCATTCAAATCAGCCACGTGACTGAGTTTGATAAAATCGACAAAAAAAATTGATGAATTAATAACAACCCTACAATTGCAACCAATCGTCAAAGACTATTCCAACCCTACCAAAGATCAATTGATCCTGTTGAAGTTCAGGCACTGAATAAAGGGGGGCGAATAAATGTTTATGCAAAGCAATGTGCACGAGTGAAGAAGGAAGGTAAAAAGAATATGTAAAGAGTGGCCAAGTGGGATTACATCAACAGCTGGAGCCAGATATAGGATGAAAGGAAGCTGGAAGCACGAGTGAACAAGTAGCGAAGCCTGTGAACGCGGGCAAATTTTGTAGAATATTATTTTTTGAAGTGGCTCGAAGAACGTTGGTGCGAATATAAACAGCAAATAAATATACGGGCGCGCAATCGCACGACATGCGCCCTCACAACTGGGTCATACCAAGCCGCCCAACGACGGAGAGTACAGAAAGAGAGGGAGAGGGCGAGTTCCAGAGAGAGAGAGAGAGAGGAGAAAGAGAAGAAGAGAGAGAGAGAGAGAGGATAAGAGTCAGCCTGGTGCAAAATCTATCCCGGTCATAGTTGCCCGCCTAGGTCAGGAGAGGAGATCCGTCGATATCTCTCTCACGAAGCCGCAACATGGGCTGGACAACGCTGCGTTCACGAATAGTTAGTAATACGTTATTATAAAATCGCAAAAGAAAATGTCAACGATAAATTATATCACGACGGAGGAGTCTGCCGATAAGTGTCACCAATTTTTCTGTCTTTCCCTCTTCTGTGTACATTTTCTCAAGCTCGGCTAGAGAGCCCTAAGGCTGTACATCACCCGGTGAACAAAAGCGCTCTAACCTTTTTCGCGTCGAGCTTCGCGTGTGTCTTAGGATGGACGAGTCGATCCTCGAGACAATCCGGAATATATTTTCGCGTTTAACGTTTCCCTTCAAGAGGGCTTGGCATGCAGGCTTTCAAATAGCAAGAAAATTCGTTTAACGTAAAATAAACATACACACGTATTAAAAAAATGTTTTTTTTTTCTCAATATTTCCGAAGTGGGGTATCAGCGTGTGTCGACGATTTTTCGAGTGTTTGCCACAACGTTGGTTCACTCGTTGAGGTCTGAAGTGCTTAGAAAAAGTGTGATGAAATTTTGATTTAACCAAAAAAAATCGTGTCACATCGACGTTGCTTCGATTTTGGACCATTTTTTCGGGAGGGTGGCGTTTTTTTTTGTTTTATTTGTATAACAATCAATTGCATCTCTAGAAGCCTGTTGTTATTGGACGCTTTTCCTTTGCAAGTCTCGACGATTATTTCAAGGGGATAAAAAGCCCGGATGGAGGGGAAGAATCGGAGGCGGAGGGGCTTGCACGCGGTGCATCCAAAGCGACGAGAGGAAAATGCTCGCGCGCACGCGCCTCTCGACGCTACCTCGTGCGCTAACTATATATGCCGTAATGTATACGCTATAACGTTTCATTAAGATATTCGCGTCGCGACTAACGACGGGAGGTAACAGTATCGGTTCTACGTGCGTGGGCGGAGGTTCTTTTAGAGCGGTTTATTATAAGATAATATATAAATATTGAAAGAAAAAAGAAATAATAATAATAACGTGTTACGTAGGCGGGTTTGTACACTCATCGGCGTGACCGAGCCGAAAACGTGCGTTTGAATAATTTCAAGAATAACAAATATGTCTTCTTCGTTTATCGTTACATTTGTTTATACATTTTTTTTTTTTTTCGTTTTGTTAATTTACCGGCGAAGTAACGTTCAATTTTCGGTCTCGTTTTGCATGACCGTAAACGCAAGGGACGCGTGAGCCGAGTATATTTATTATTAGAAATTTTGTCGTTTGTGCGTGTATTGCACGCGCGAAGACTCGAAACTTTCGAGTCGCGCTTGTGAAACGATCCGCGCTACTCATTTCTCGGTGTAATACGCGTTATTATGCAGATTTATGGTTTATTTCAATCGAGGGCCTTCTCGGATCAAAGGAAACTTCGTTAGATGAATAAAATTGTTTGAGTTTCAAAATATATTCTGAGTTTTCGACAATTTTTCGTCTTTTTTCTTTTTTAATAATATTTATTTCGGCACAGTAACACAGATTCGATTTATTGATTACAGAGGACGTGACAAAGGAACTTGAGGTTGAAGAGAAAAAAAATCTTGAATGCACTTTGAACATTTTATAGCATAAATCAAAATTTGTGTAGAAAAAATCTCGAGTCGAGAGCATGTTCGAAAAAAAAAAAATGTTCACGATCTACACAATAGTTTTTTTTACTATAAAATGACATTTTTATTCATATATTAATTTTTAAAAATACCATAGTTCTGTAATTGTAATGCTCGTTCAAAAAAATCTCTTTCGCGCGCCTTTTTACATCGAAGTACTCTTTCTTAAACCCTTTTCTACCCCTTGACCTTTTTTTTGTTTAAAATAAAAAAAAAAATTAACTCTCCTTGTCTAGGTAACCCCAAAATTATAATATGGAACAGTTAGACCCCAAAGTACGACTACAAAAGGTTTACTGGGCCAAACTCAAAATCCTCTAGCTAATTTATTTGCGTGAACATTTTTCAATAGTTAGAAACATAGATTTATATTTAAATCCATTAATTTTTCTCGTAATAATTATTTTTCTTAACATTTTAAGAAGAATGCCCTAAAAATGGCATGCCTAGCCCTTTACGTAATTTTTTTATCGTGAAAATAGAATTTTTCTAACAAAAAATGCAAACACGATTGGGTTTATACGTCATCGCACCAAATAATATCGATCCATTGGCCATTTCTCGATCAAGTACACCTAAATTGCTTGGACCAACGACATCAGAGTTTCCCTTTGTCCCTTAAATACACAAGTGTGTCCTATAGGTAGGAAAGGGGTTTGAAACTATGATAGGCAAACGTGGATAAGCCCGTTGTATGCTGACCGGACCAATACTGCACACGCGATATTGATATTGAGCAAGATCGATGGTTATAATATATATAATACATATTCGATGTTACAACATATAACACCGATCCTGTCCTGTTTGGGTCAATCGTAGACCGATTATCGTTCAACCGGTCGATCTTGATAAGTCATCTATTATACATATGCATTCGGCTGACCGCGGTCAACTCGAAATCCGGGGTAGTGTCTCACGGGACTAATCGGGAGTAACCATGTAGAAAACACATAAACAAGAGAGCCTAACCCACATTACCATTGATGCTTGATCGTGTGAACTGAGTCCTTTTGTTGTTGGCTTAAGTTAGTTCACATAGCCAAAAGAGCTTCCACTATTTCAGCCATTTTTTTCCCCTTCAAACATTTTAACCGTAAAATGGAACATCGAAAAAAATCTCGATAAACCCCTGACATTTTTTAAGACATTTTGTATCTACTGTTTGAGCAAAGTATAACAGATTTATGATATAAAAATTTCTATCAAATTAATCAATGATCATTTGAAATATCTTACGGTATATTTGAAAGTTGTAATTTCTTCGAACGTTAGAATTGAATACCGGAAACACTCTCGATGAACCTTGATATATATTTTTTTGTAAATAAATTCTTTATCTGCTATTGGATTAAACTATAAAAGACAGACTTCTAATGTTACGATTAAGATTTTTGTCAATTAATCAACAATTTTTCTGACGCCATGATAGGAACTTTTGTCGATTAAATAGATGATCATTGAACTACCTAGAAATGTATTTCAAAGTTCAAAAATGCTTTAACCATTGAGTTGAACGTGTAGATCAATCCTAATATAGAAGTCAAAAGATTTCAATACTTAATTCCCAATCTTAGAACACTCGAGCCTAACCCCTTCGAAGAAAAAGCTATGAAAAACAAGGGTTTGGTACCCACAAAACCAATTGTTTTGAGGGAAATTCATAAAATTTAAAAATACAACAATATTGAATACACGAGGATACATCGTAATTTTCGATCTCCGACGATCGACATGCCATCTACGTTCAAAATGACATTACCCTTCGTACAGCCTGAACTCAGTGTACCGAGCCTAAATTTAGATTTAATGGAGGGCCCAAATTGCGCGACGGGAAGGTTGAGTACTCGCGGAAATGTGCACTCTCGGTTGGGGTCTAAATTTAGAAGAGTATAGCAGTATTCAGCGGAGGGTTACTTTGAAGGGTCTTGGGTTGAGTGCAATGCAGGGCAAGAAAGCCTCCAGCGACAATAACCTGGTAGTGCGTTTGTACCCGCGCTATATAGAGTTTGGGTTCAACTATAATACCAACGCGAGTATTGTGCTTGCTCGATTTCGCGGACTCGCCACACAGTAATATCCAATTAAACCAGAGAACAACGCCGACCGGCCGAGTCGCATTAGTATAGCACCGTTGGGCTTCGTTTCTCCGAGTGGTCTCTGCATTTTCTTTACTGCCGTCGCTCCGGAGTATTATTTCATTTCTTTCTTTTACATTTGTACTCCGACCGAGCAAACATATTTTTTTTCGTATCGATACGAACGAAACGCGCAAAGGAAAAAGTAATAATAACGAGAGTGGAGACGAAGCGTATTCAGACTTGTAAAAATTACGAATAGCACAAAACATCGGATTTTTATAGCTCTTCGCTATCCTTCTGTACGAATTATTTTCATAGTGACGTAAAATTTTACCAGTTTGATAAAACACATTTTTTGATAAAAAATAATCCACGATGCTTCTCGGCAAACTGAGAAAATTTCGTTCCCTGGAACTGGATCGATCATCAAAAAAATCAGTATGTCGAGTCGGTGATATACTTATATAGATGTATAGTGATTATAAAAATCCAATAAAATTTATTCGGATCGATCGTAGATTATACGTGGTTTATCTTAGAGATCTTTCTTTCAAACGAATAAATTTTATCGAATGCGAATATGAGTGTTGCTTGAATCATTTTTTCTCTTTCTTTCAACACACCCCAATGCCATTTAAATTTCACCAATTTTATCACCAGATTGCCTTCTTTCATAACTCCAATCAATTTTTTTTCTTCATTCAACTATATATCATTAAAAATAGCCTGTGTTGTAGGTATCGATAAGAGAGAAATTGCAATTTAGAAATTGTTTATCCGACCGAATAATTGAATATTCAGAACTTTTCTATAAAAAAAAAGACCAAAATACAAAATATCCAATCTGAATATGAATAATTTTGCAAAATATGTCAATACGTAATGAATAATGTGATAGACTCCTATCGCGAGTGACAACGAGTACAAAAATATTATTCATGCTGTATATACGATGTACTCGATAACCTTTGTTTAATTTTTGCTTTCCCCTTCCCTTCGTCCTTCTCTGTCTCTTTTTTTCCATATTTGGGCTGCCATATTGGTAACCGTTGTGGTAACTTTGACGTCACGGGTCGCGAGATACTGTGATAAAATGTATATCATCGATTGTGAGAAGTCACCGAATGGTATTTATAGTGCTCGGTTGCTCTGGAGATCGATATCGTATATCTACGCTTTATCCTGTTCTCGGTACCGGTGAATTCCAGTTGGCAATATTCCTATATACATTCGTCAAATACTTATTCAACTATGTATGTAATTGTGCCGAGAGACAGATACGAAGGAGGAAAGGAGAGAGAGAGAGAGAGAAAGAAAGAGAAAAAAAATAAAGTTGTTCCACTTTATGAAGGGTTTCTTTCATTTAACTTTGCGATTCAATCTCGTTATAAAATCATACCTCGTTTTAATTTTCACAGAAGGAGCTCTTCGGGGCTGGAGAGGCAGGACAACCCGATCCTGTAAGCAATCGTAAAATGTCGAACGGTTCAACAGGAAGCAATACCAAGCACAAATGGCTCAAAGCATTCAAGAGCCTTAAAACCAGTTCACCCACACCCCCACCCCCCGCAGACAAGTGAGTTTCGTATTTTTTATTTGATGAAACATTAAAAGGAAAAACCATGAACTCATGCACGCTATTCATATCATCCCTCCATTTTTTTCCTTCGCTTATAACAACTTTTTTAAAAATCTTTTATTTAATATATGCCTACTTTATCCAGACTCGGCTGCATTTTTTTTTCTTTATGATTTATTTACTAGTTTATACGAAAGGAAGGATCGACATTATTTTTAGCCTTTCCTTATATCGATTGAAAAGGAAAACGTAGATAAGTAGAAGAGAAAAACTTGCTATTTACAATTATTTGCCAATTTATTAATAGATTCATTTAATTGTTTTTTTTTCACTTAATTTGTTAATTTTTTTAATTTATCAATTCGATGAATTTAGTTTGATTTTACGTGACTATTGGAATAAAAATAAATGACGATTCTATATAGATAATAATTTGCTAGATACAAGAGTAGACTAACTGTGATTGTCTGTTTGTTAACTAACGCTCGATTAACAAAGAGGAAAACAGGCAATGTACCATGCCGTCTCTACTGTCGTCGCAATGTCAAGGTAATTTTTAAACTTGGATACATTTTAAGAAATTTTGAAAGAAATTTTAGTTCAAAAATTGTACTTTTTTATAATTAAACAAAAAAATGGCTATTTGTTGAGAAAAAAAAGAGTTTTTATTAAAAACTCGAAGTTCTCTTAGTAAAATATCCACAATTTTCTTTACTGACCTAAAAAAAAATAAATTCCTTTGTCAAAAATAAAATGTATGCAACTAAAGAAACAACTTTTACACATCGTTAAAAATTCGATGATAAAATATATATTCTTAACAACTTTACTAACGTCCGTAAATAATTTTATTCATTTAGACATTTTTCCAATCACTCCAATTCAATTAAAAATAAAATCATCAAATTTTTACAAGATTCAATTCAAGTTGAAAAATAATCTATTCAAGTAAAGAAAAAAATAAAAATAAAATCATGAAATTTTTATAAGATTTCAATTCAAGTTGAACAAAAATATATTTAACTAAAGAAAAAATGTACAAGTTGGTTGGCAGTGATGATTAAAATTCGTTGCTATGCCGAAACAAAATTCACTCAGGTCTTTCGAATGATTATCACTGTGTCGACCTGAATTACAGCATACATGATATGAGGTCGTATTTTACATTTTTTAAATCCCATCCCTGTGTCTCGATTAGAAAAAGTCTGGAGTCCGAGGGTGGTCACCAGTGGCGAGAGTACACTTATCGCAAGATAACACCGTGCGACGCTTGTGGTCAAGTGCTGCGTGGCCATAGTCGACAGGGTTTTAGGTGTCGGGGCTGCAAAGTTAATGCCCACGCGGATTGCATAAACACGGTACAGCCGACGATGTGCCCGGCCCTAGTTCCGAAGAGGGGGGGTGGTATACCGCTTTTACGAAGACAAAAAACGACTGCACCACCTGCGGACGATACGCCGAGCGGCGAGCACAGTGAGTAATGCAAAACAAATTACTATAATTTTCTATACTTTTTCGTTCGATGTAATTAGAGGACAAAACGAACAAATTGAAACGAATTTTCTAGTGACGTAGAAAACTGAGAAAAATGAATTGGGATGATTGAATCCGAAATATTCATAGAAATTTTAATCGATAATTAAAATTTGCATTTACGAAAATCGATGATTTCGAGTCCCTGCTGGTGAAAAATAATCGAACCGTCCATTTTTCTCGGTATCGAATTTAGGTTAAAAGTGGCGATGCACACATCCCTCGTTTTCCCATTGTTATTGACAAAGGGGAGAAACATTCTCGAATTCGTGAAACGAGAATTTTTTTCTTTTTCTTCAACAATTAAATAAAAAAAATCGATTAGCGAAATCGCGCGATGAAAAAGCAAAACTTATGGGGGAAGCTACCGAGACAAGGAATAAGATTACCAAAAAAAAAAAATTAAAAGCAACGAAAACGTGAGGAATAGTCGATGGGATCAGCTTTTTTTCTAAAACTATGTGATTAAAATTGAAAAAAAAAAAAATCTTTTATACACATAAGAAATTAATGGCTACATATATGTAAATTCATATTCGCTTTTACTGACACAATATCAATGTATGTTTCTCCTCTCTGCAATTAACGAAGTTAACATATAATTTTATTAATAACTGTCGGAGTGGAGGCCTGAACAGTAAAAAGAAAATTACCCGATTTTTTTCGCTGACCTCGCAGAGATATAAGAAATAAAACATAAATAAAAACAAGCCAAGCATCTCTCGCACTATATCATTTTTATCAAGCTGCTTTGCCAATTTTGTCAATTTTACTAACGATCATCACTTAATCAAATATCAACGGTAATTGCTCTGCTATGCGATAAAAAAAAATTTTGTCGTGATTAAGCGCGCGCATATACATATATATATCTATGAAACATCACTTTTATCCGTGCGAGAAAGAAATTAATACCATCGAGCAATCACGATTCCCGAGATGTCGGGATTAATGAACATAAAAATAACGGGGCGCGCTCGCTCTCTCTTTTATCATTCGCGGGACCCTCGAGGGAGGCTTGAAAAGACATGGACGGAAGAGGTAGTCTGATGTGAATCATCAGCCCCAATTGTTTTCAAAGAGAGATGTATATTGGATATTACCACGCGATGGCTCGTTTTATAGACACACCCCCACCCTCCCTTCCACCCCCTACACACACAGACCCCAATCGTATATACAAGATTGAGGCTTAAACTGAAGTGAGTGAGGAAAGTCACTCTCAGATTGCCACAAAACTGTCTATCTTCCACTACGACAAATGTGTTTTATTATTCATTCAAATTCACGAATAAGAATTACGATAATTCAAGGTCAACCTATCGGATTGATGTTCAATTATTCAACATTTTACAAACTTGTATTGATTCATTAACAATTACAAATTATAATTATTTCGTTATATTTTTCGGTGTTTTATTGTTGTAAAAAAAACAAATTCTTTTTATTATTCTAATTTTTTTACTCCGATAGTGATTTTGGCAAAAAAAATTTGGTAAAATTGAAATATATATTTTTTTCTTTGTATTCCAATCACCGATCTATAATTATACGAGGATTTTTCGCATGACCGTAATTTCCGTTCGAATGAAGAATTGCTTCGGATTCGAATAATTGATAATCCTGGAATTAGAGCTCTCATTCATTTAATCTCTTCTAGAACATGGTATAGTAATGGCCAAAATCTGTTAACCTTTGTTTTAAAACGATCAAAAAAATAGATTCTTAATGAGAGACAGTAGCAGCATTAATAGTAAATCACATGGAAATCGATTGAAGAAACCCAGTCAGCCTTAAAATATCGATTGTAAAAAATTATTGAAAAAAATGTGTAAAATGTTTATATAAATTAAATTATTATATTT
>JABMBV010079487.1:0-12705 GCA_018906735.1 Mesochorus sp. PSUC_FEM 10030011 | reverse complement strand
TATATATATTTATATACATGCGATATTTCATAAAATACGTGACTGCGCTTATTTTCACGAGCTTATCGTTGGTCCACACACGCGCGTGTTACTCGTACCAGCCATTTCGTCGCCAATCGAGTCAGCGTGTATCGGTAATATACCTCCGGCATAAAGTACATAGTAACTACACACATTTCGAACGCGAAAACTCGCTATTGAACTTGCAATCGCTGACAATTGTGCTCGAGCGTATTGTATACACATATATACTAATAATAATTTATGATGAATAAATAATAAAACCGTTGAGCGTTATTTCAATTCTTCCTTCACTATACAAGCTCCTGCGATATCTCCGTCTCGTTTTTGGGTTATCTTTTGTATTTTTATTTTTTTTATCATTGTATAGAATAATTGTTGAACCGAAAGAGCAAATATTTGACAATATATTGATCAACGACTTTAATTCTTGTCCCACGAACTCGAGAGATTATTCAATTTAGACGAGTATAGTAATAGGTAATAGAAATCGGCGAAATATCGATAGCTTATGTATATAGAATACTTTTTTGGCTCTCGATTTGGACAGAAAGACAGGGGAAAGAGCAGACGAAAGAAGGGTACTAAAACTGGAGCGTGGAAATATAAATAATAATTGATGGCTTTCGTTCATTCCATAAAAATGGGTCATGCATGAGAGAAGCTCGCGGTTCTCTATATTTGCCCGCGATATAACGAGAAAATATTGCTCGTCCGCAAGCGTTCTCTCTGCATTTATTCTCTTTCGAAACTAGCTGTTGCACGCGCAACATATGTGATGTCGAAAATATCACGACGAGGAAAATTTATCAAGCGGCCGCCAGCTAATAAAAGCATCTCTCTCTCATCTCGTCGTATATTCATATTTTGTAATCGAGTGCAATCAACTCTCTTTTGACATCATTGACTTTATCGCATTACAGTATACACGCGAAACTTGATATAGTATTTTCATGCACGAACAGAAATACGGCAAAAATATTCGAAAAGGATGAAAACTTGAGATAATAAAAATTTGGCGATTATACATATATTAACGATTGAATATTCAAAATTAAGACAGACCTTAAAAATTAGTTTGAAATAAAAAAAAAAATATATATATATATACGAGGAGAGAGATAAGGCATGTCAAACGATGAGCCAAACAAAGCAAACGAGATTGGCGCAAGCTCCGAGTATGAGACAGAGAGAGGAAAGTATAAAGGGTGTAAAAAATCGTGATCCGACACGATAAGAGAATAATAATAGTTTACCAGAAAACCATATGTATAAACGAGAAATTGTCCGGAAATAGTCGAATAAAAATGAATTACATGTAACGATGGAAATAGCAAAAGTTTATAATATCATTGGTGCACGGATCGTTTAAGGTCACGTTCGACAATCCGGAGAAATTAAACCGATCGCGTGTATATAGCGGTAGAAAACAGGGAGATAGAGAGAGAGTGGATGGAATATTTGCTGAAACGCATATACATGACAGAGCAGCAGGTTCACCGTGTGATAAACTCTACCGACGAAAAAAGCTTTTGCAAAACGGGTAAAGGATGTCGAGCGTATAAAAACCGATATATACGAGACATTTCACGTTACATAAGCCGGCGTATTTGTCAAAGTCGCGTACGAGAAAAAAAATGAGTAAATGCAAAACTATACGGACGTATCGAGTTTCACGAGCGTACCGCTTTTCAAAATAACAATCTATATTATTAATAAGAAGATATTATTAAACGAGAAAAATGTTGAATTTTCAACATTTTGCAAAAAAAAAGATAGTAGATATATTCCGCCTTTCGAGGCTCCGTTCCTCCTATATCTAGACTAGAATCGAGAGCTATCGTTTTTTATTTCTTGTTTCTCCATCACGAATTATCTGATGGTTTGTTCGAACCCTTTGACGCGTTCGTTTCTCGATTACACCGATACAAAATGTTCTATATCTCGTATGCGCGCCGCGTATACATCAAAGCGAAACTCGCGGCTAATTGGTTTCATCAGATTGATGGATATAATCGTGGCTCGATTGGCTCTCGATCGTTCCAACTTTCCAAATGACGTGTATTTTTAATTAAAAAAAAATTAAATAAAATAAGATTTTATTTAATTTTTCAAAAATAACGCGCGTCATACTTTTGGGGGTGAAATCTTGATTTCATTCCGAGGCGACAATTATTTCGTTCGTGTTTGATTGGAAAATTAATTCGAGTCGAATGTCGGATGAAGATGGGAGAAGGAGCTAAATATATACAAATGTATACGCGAGCGATCGAGTGTAATCGAGTCTGAAGATGTCGGGAAAAGGGGGAAAAGGGGGAAAAGGGGAAAAAGGGGAAAAAGAGTGAAAACGAGGGAAGAAAAAAGATGGCGTACAATCCGTAAATCCGTCGTTATCGCGCCTGTATCCTTCCTTCCTTTCGGGACCTTTCTCCCTCGCTCGCGAACATGCCGCTCGTCGTTACGTTCGGGGGGTGAGCGAAGTAAGGAAGTGAGGGATGGACTCTCTCTCTCTCGCCCCCCGGAGCCACTTTGGCCCGTGTCGTGGCGCGATAATTACACGTTAGTTAGTCGCGCAGCTTTCACGCAAAAGCGATGCACGACGGAGCCGAATGAGGCCCCGAAAAAGACGTTGGAAGAAGGCAAGATTTAGGACGACACCCGAGTGGATAGTGTATATGTATACATATAGACGCGAGGCCAAGTACCATCATCTATAAATATATATGTATATGTATTTATAGTTGAGAGAATGGAAAGCTACGCGAGGACGTTTCTTGCAAGAATAAGAGAACAGGATCGCTGGGGATGTCCTGGGATTCTGTCCTCTATCGATCTCCGACGCGTACATATAGAGACTCTCTCTCGAACCCGCGCCTCTAGGTGCTATGTATATCAGAACCGAGTCCTTTTCCATCTCTCTCTCTATCCATATATATAGTATATATGTGTGTGTGTGTGTATGTGTGTAGTAGTTAGACTCTGATCCGCGCACACCCGGGCTTCCTAGCTGCGAAAATCCTCTCACGTAGAGCCCCCCCTAGCGACGGCGTGGGTTAAGCTCTATATAGACACACGAGTCGCGGTAAATAGTTGTAGTAGCAGCAGCCTCATCGTCTATCGGTGCGTGCTCGACTCGCTGTCAAATTGACTGACTTGCACAATGTCCTCTGCCGTACAAAATAAATATCGTATAAATATGTAGAGATGAGGCAGAAACGAGTTGGAATAAAAGAGTATACTTGAAAATCTCGAGGAATCGCGATTTTATTCGTATACAGCAACAGGCATTATCCCGAAAAAAAACATATGTATATACAAGCCCCGGGAGAAATATCCTGCTTTTACGCAAAAGATACGCGTATATAAAACATATATAAAGAGGAAAAAGAAAACAGAGTGTAGTAGCGCGAGTGGTTTAAAGCGATGTATCATCGAAACGTCGTTCGCATCGGTTGCAAACGTTTTTTTCTTCTTTTCCAATAGGTGCTGTATGTTTATGCCTTTAGATTTCTTCTTCGATTTTGTGCCCTCCAAACGCTCTTCAAGCTTTTCCCTAGCGGTCCTCGATAGACATCTTCCGCGGATATAGCCCATATCTATATTACGCTTCGCGAGCACTCGAAAACGAGCGAAGAAATCACTTGGACGAATCCCATCTCCTTCTTACCACCGCACCCTTATAAAGTCCGAGGCGCGACAACTTTTCGGAACAAACTTTTGCCCATTTTCCACGACTAGAATGGCACTCCACTTTCTCTCCCCTTTCTTTATCCCTTTTTCTCTACATCTTATGCTCACTTTTCCGTCCTCTCGTACTGCTTTTCCGCGGGGATCTCGCTTCGACGCGAAAGTACTTTGCTTTTGTTTTTCAGGAAGGACGAACGAAATTGAACCGAGACAAAGAATATCCTCTATCCTTCTCCTTCCGGCCCTCCCCCAGGAACGGGTCAACTATATCACTCGCGTGTATAATATCCTTATCTCGAACGAGATTAATTAACGATCGGTTTGAGCTCGGACCATCGGCGAAATTGTATTCGAAACACCTGTACAACGTTCCTCTCTCTCTCTCGTTATTAATTAAATGTACACTCTGCTCGATCAAGTTTTCGAGTTGGGAAAACTCGGGATTAATTGATACGTTTATGCAGTCTCTCGGACAAAACTTTTCGTCACAAAAAATTCTTTATTCTCGAGTCGTCTACCAAACACAATTTTACCTTAATTTTTTTATAGATAGAGCTTTTATTAAATTTTTCATAATCCTCTTTATCGAGCTTCTCATTATTATTATTATTTTTGTTTTTTTCTCCAACCATTCTAGTTTTCTCCTCGCCCAATACAATTCTACAATGGTAGTTGTATACGAGAAAGATGTATATGGAGGTGGCGAAGATGCTCCCGGGGATTCTGCGGTTAAATTAGTTTTGGGGGCTCGCCGCATATACATAGCACAATTATTCTAATGATCCTTAATCGTGAATCCCGAGGGAGAGAGGTCTTACTCGGCGCTTTATTTACATGCAAATAAATAATATAATTTTTTTATTTAGTCGATTCGGTAGATCAACCGGCGTACTGCTTGACCACCTTGGCCCATTCTTTTGGGTAGAGTCTCTGTATGTGACTGAGAACTTTTCTAATCTGGCGTGTCTCGGCGGGTGTACAGTTGGGACACGAGTTGCGAAGTATCAGCGGCGCCAGGCCTGAAAAACGTCGAGAAAATATTTCAACATTTTCATTTCAAGAGCAAGAGCAGGAACGAGAAAAAAATGGAAATATGTTGATATCGCGGTTATAAATTGTATGAATAAACTGTAGCGAAATATATGCAGAGTCTGGAAATTATTTAACGTGACTAATCCGTGGGCATAAATTCTCTCTCTCTCTCTCACACTCTTCCGCGCGTAATCGGAGCTTAAATTGATACGAGCGAGTCGGGCGTATCTTTCCTTCTCGAATAAACTCTATACGAAACAAACGATTAGCGTAAAAAAGAATGACATACTTTTCAAACGACGACCGACCGGATCGCACGGTGCTTCGCCCAGCGCGCATTTGATCTGGCGTCTCAGGTAACGCTGGTCGTTCAAAGCTATCTCTAATTGGTCATCGGATACTCGTGATTTGGGCGCAAGAGCCTCGGGTTCCTGGGCCACAGCCATGGCACAACAGGTCATCGTAAAACAGCAGAGAATCAGCTGAAACAGGAAAAACTGGTTATTTTTCATTATCGAAAAGAAGAAGGAGAAGAAGAAGAAGAAGAAGAAATAGCAGGGCGCTTAAAATCGGTATCCATGAACCTTCGAATGTTGGAAATTGCGCAAAATTTCTAATATATACGTAAGCGAGAAAGTTGTTGGCGGTGGGGAATTCCCGTGTCTAGTTGGTTCGAGTATGCGGTTACGTTGCGTTCGTGTGAACGTGTATAGGTACGGTTAGCCTCGATAAGTAGTCGTTTAGCATTCCACGCGGGTAACCTACGCGAATCATCTACGCTCCGTGCATCCTCGATGATATTCTCCTTTGCACACGACCAAACCGATCTTTGCCAATATCTTTACGATCGAGAAAACGAAAAAATATATATTCGCGTGTCTCGATGTTTGTGCATAATTATCGAGCTCCGCCGTTCGCAATTTCCAACAATCGAGGGATAGGTTGAAAAAAATGAGAAAAAAATATATATACACAACACTTACCTTGATCGACATGACGAAACGCGTGAGCCGTGACAAATTTTCAAGTATTCTTTCTTGGTTGACTGTTGTCGCGCTCTTGAATTATACACACATACACGTTTTCTTTCGGTTTGTTTCGGATTATTCGGATGACCGTGCGCGTCGAAATCTACCAACGCACTGCTGGTATGCCACTCGCCTCAAGTTTTTCAATGACTTTTCTCCCGCACCGTGCACAGATTGTAAATATGAAAGTACGAGGTACATCCGAATGAATATATACGTCGACTCGCATTCTCCCACCATCAAAAAATACCTTCTCTAAATAAGTACTTGAATATATATATATATAAATGTGTGCGCGCGCGTGGCATCCGAAAGAACGAGTTTCAGAAACGAAATATTATCCCTTGGCTATTGTTGTTGTTATTATTATTATTGAAAAAACGCTCCCAATTCGTTTCCAATCCATAACGTTTCGCGACTCGTGTTTATTCCCAATTTTCCATCCAACAGAAATATCGACTGATAGAACAAAAAGAAAGAAAAAAAAAAAAAAAAAAACAACGAAGAGATTAGCGCGCGAGCGTGTACCGATTACTCGCGGTGCGCGCACCCATGTAAACGCGATGCTGGCTCAGCTGAGGCAAAACGAGAGACGCTTGTCCGTCAAGTAAAGAACAAAAGAAAACGAGACAAGAACAATGAATTACGAAGGTAAAAAAATCCCTTTTTTCCTGACGAGAACGAACGGGGGACAAAGAATGAATGAAAAAAAGGAAAAAGGAAAAAGAACAAAACGGAACGAACAAGAATGAATGAAGCGGGTATGTGCAACAGCGTCGATAGATTCAACGATCGCGAGTTTGTACTCTCCCTCTTGATCTGCCATCTACTCTATACATCTCGCTCATCTCTATATATGTACTGTACAGTTAAAACGCAGTGCACACGAGACAAAATCACCGTGAACGGTGAGTGATCGAAATCGGAGGTATGAGAGAGAGGAGAAGAATGGACGCGATTAAATGCACGCGGTCCATCCGCAGAAAATACACATTACGTGTATATAATCAACGCGAATGAGATTGAAAGATTGAAAAATCGCGTCAATGTCTTGGATATCTCGTATTCGTAAACCCGTGAATGAGAGATCAAAGAGCAGATTTTTTTCACTATTGTACCAATGATTGATTCGTACAATTACACTTTAATAAGCTGCCTGTTTTTTTTCTTTTCTTTTCATTCCCCGCGGGAAATAGCTGGGCGAAAGTTGGCGTTGGAATGTATGCGTGTTTAATAAAGGAGAAAGCAGCATCCAACGCGAGAGCGAGCGAAAGGTGCGCGCACTGTAACATGCGGGTTCGACGATTTATCCCAGAGATACACATCCGGTTCTCTTTTGGTATGGACGGTACAACACTCGCGGCCAAAAAGTTTCACTCTCAAAATTTTTTTATTTTTATTTTTATTTTTTTTTTTCAAACAAACGGAGCTTCGATCGTGGAAAAAGTTTGTCGAAAAAAAAAAAAATTCATTGCGGAAATTGGATAATTTCTCGTTTGATATCTCGGCAAAATATCGTGAGATATTTAAATACAAAAACCTTTTTCGATATTATTCGTGCAAATAACGTGTTTGTTATTCAGAACAGGCGTACGCGGAAGGAGAGCGGAGAAAAATAGTCCTCGAAGAGGCGCGGTTCAGGGATTGCATCGTATTTTATGTTTGCCGAATTGTGCCCGAATGTGTTTGTTTGTCGAATCCATTTGTTCCCGAGGGCCGTTCTCTAGACTGTTCTGGCTAAACGAAAGATCGAGAGGAAGAGAAAGACAAATGGAAGAAAATTGAGACATGTTTCTCTTCATACTTCCTTTTTTTTTACATATCCTTCTTTTCGCCGTATATAATAAATGTATTCTCCCTATCCCCCCTGCTGCTGCTAGGACAGAAACGAACGATCGTACGAACGTCCGATATCGAAAAAAAACCATTTCTTTTTTTATGCTCGAAAAACAAATCGCGAATAAATGCAATATTAATTATCGCGATGTCAAGTTTCTAATAATAAAACGTTTATCGAAATAACTTTGGGATATCGAGTGTTTTCCTCTTGTTTTTCTCGTAACGGGATTAAAATATACGAGAGATCGCGCAAGGTGAAAGGAATAATTATTATTATTTGAATCCAGAGAAAGCGATGGTTTGGTTTTATTTCTTCGCCAAACATTTTCTCGACTCGACTCGTGTATTTCAAACTTGTCCCTCATATTCCTGCCCCCTCCCCCCTTTCGACGCACAGCGAAAAGTTTTCGACGCGCGTATGCCGGTAATGAACGACAAGCGAGAATCGGGTTTACCGGCCGCTGTCGGGAGAGACCGCGAAAGTCTTTTTTTTTTCCCTCGAAAAGTTTAGACGATGCTGCGCGCCAAAAGAAACAAACTCTTCTCAATGCGTAATGCCTAATTTATGTAAAAAAAATTTTACCTCGTCATTGGCTCATCACGATAAACTGTCTTTGCACTGAAACTTGGCACCAAAACTTTGCTCCGAAAATTATATTTTTTTTTTTAAATGAAAAAGAAGAAAAATAAATGGTCAACGAGTCGACGGCACAGCGGGGGATAAAGATGGATACTGAAGGAAAAAAGCGCGCATCGCCGGAAAGGAGAGGACTCGTCGCGCCATCTCTCGGTAAAAGAAGAAACCAAGTTTCGTACGCGTTGCGCGCGCACCTCCGAAAACTCCCCAGACGCAGGTAGTACGCGTGCAAGTTTTTTGATCTAGGGAATTTATGCGCCGCGAATAAAAAAAAAGAATACGCGTTACTACAGAGAGATTCGTATTTAATTCGAAACGATGCGATAAATAAATAAGATATCACTGCGGTTCACTGGAGAGATAGGTTTAGGAATAACTCGGAAGAGATGGGTTTAGGAATTTGCTCGAAGCGGTTGGTAGCGATGCGAAGTTGGCTACGATTTTTCCTCGAGGAAGAAGGATAGAGAGAGAAAGAGGGACGGAGAGCGCGTCGAGTGTGTCGACAATGGCGATCGCGCGACCCGAAGGGCTTGCATTTTAACCGTAAAAAAAAATTACCTATACAAAACATTGTTGAGCGTAAAATCCGTGTCGCGAATGAGCACGAGAAACACATTTGCCTCGACTATACGTTGGAAAGCGCGTACGCGAGTGTCGTGAAAAATCGTACTGGCATTTTGCGCGTGTGTGTGTACGTCTCTCTGCGATAAGGAAAGCAAGAAAATAGAGGAAAAAAACACACGCTTACGTATACATATGTGCACGCACGACACACACACACACAAAAATTAAAAAAAGGAACGCGGTACGAGTCGGGTGAAGCAGGAAAAAAAACTCGAATATTTCACCGTCGTGTGTGTGTGTGTGTGTGTGTGAGTGTGTGTGTGTGTGTGTGTTCCGAGTGTTGTAGGCACGATTGTGTGTTTTGTCCCCCGACTAACCGGGTGAGAGAGAAAGCGAGAGAGAGTGAGAGAAAGAGAGAGAGAGAGCGGGGGATAGAGATATGTTCACAAAATCATCGGACTTCCTATAATGTTCTGGTATGGATACCGAGAAAATAATTATTATTTCTTACGTTTAAAAACTTGACCGATGCAACGTCTAAGCTTTTTACGACTGTGAAAGAGGGAAATTACTTTTTTTTTACTTTACTTTTATTTTATATTTATTTTTTTTATAGTAGGTTAGGTCGAGTGAGTAAAAACTGGCATTGGTTACACACATACCCACACGTATACACCTGTATACGCGTGCGTACACATGAATATTTTTTGCAGAGCCGCGCGTACAGAGTGTTCTGTATGCGCTTTTATAACCAAAAGAGGACGCCATTTCCATCGAGTTTCATTATCGCGATATATTATCTCGGTTTTTTTCTTGTTTCCCCTCGTTGCACCGAAAAGACGAGAGAGAAAAAAGAAATCCATTCTCGTGTGTGTGTGTGTGTAAATATAGCCTATGTATATATACAGATTTAAAAGGGAATAGTATATATAGATCCTCCCACGCGCGCGGACATGGGTGTTTTCGCGAATGTTGGCTCGTGCGCGCATTTTGTCAGCCCAAGATTTCATACATAATACCAAAAGTTGTAATTTCTAAATAAAATTTCGAAATTGTGTATCGTCGTACGAACGTTGGACGGTCGGGCCGATCTAGATCGTTGGGGGTAAGAGGGGAGACGATTTGTTATTCGTAAATGATTGTTACGCGATGAACCATTTGGGAGGATAGTTGATAATATCGTCGTTTTTTCGTTTTGCATTGAATCAGTGGGAAAAAAAATAATAATGTTTGTCGCAGCGGGGTCGCAGCGTGGATACGCCGTCGGATGCACCAGTTGTCGCGCGGCCCGGCATGATAAAATAAAGGTACCAGAACGAAGGAGATGAGCCACAATATAGCGGGCATGCCACCCTTCGCAAGGATGCCGCTAGGGGGTATGGGCATGGGCGTGGGTATGGGATCCAACGCTCAACATCCCGACGCTAATGCCCATCCTCATCCTCCGCCGCCGCCGCCGACGGGCGCCAATCCCAAGAAGAAGCGGCGCACCAACGCCAATGTCGCTCAATCGGCGCCGCCGCAACCCCCGACCGTGCAGGTACGTACGACATTGTTAATTTGTTTTCCATCCACGACGGAACAAGGCGATACGTTATCGAGGATGATGCGATTGCAGGATCTGCTGCCACCTCCGTTATCGGGTTACGGCGATACGATAATAGCGAGCAATCCGTTCGACGACACGCCGCCCCAGTCGTCGCAGAGTACGATGATGCAGCAGCACGGGGGCTCGCCGCACATGCATCCTCACCATCCGCACCACATGGCCGGACCTCCCATGAGGGGAATGAGTCCGTTGACCTCCATCGGTGGAATGAGTCCGATGATGCCGCACAACATGGGCAACATGAGCCCCATGGGCAATTCCCCCATGGCCAATCACATGAATCACATGGGCGGTATGTCGCCGATAAATCATGCCCCCATCGGGGGTATGAGTCCGATGAATAGTATGGGGGGACCGGGTCCCATGGCCGCGATCAACAATCACATGGGAATGGGCCACATGGGCAACAGTCAGATGAGCGGGGGACCGCCGATGGGAAGTCCAATGAACAGTATCAACAGCGGCCCAATGGGGAGCCCCATGAACAACATGGGCCACAGCATGGGCGGTGCTGGTAGCGGTGCTGGTAGTGGTGGTGGTGGTGGTGGTGGTAGTGGTGGTGGTGTTAGTGGTGGTGCTGGTGGTGGTGGTAGCAGCGGCGGTGGTAGCGGCGGTAACGGTGGCGGTGGCGGTGGCGGTGGCGGCAGCGGGGGTGGAAACGGTCCACTCGGCTCACCCATGAACAATCACAATCACATGAGCAACGGTCCGATCAACATGAACAACATCAACAGTCACATACCTCCAAACAGCCCGTTGAACGGCCCTCCGTCGATGAATAACGTCAACAGTCCACTCGGTCACAACGGCTCGCAACAACAACAACAGCAGCAGCAGCAGCAGCAGCAGCAGCAGCAGCAGCAGCAACAGCAACAGCAACAGCAACAGCAGCAGCAGCCGCCCCATCCAAATCACATGGGCAATAACCTGAACCAAATGAGCGGTGGCGGCGGCGGCGGCGGCGGCGGCCGAGGGGCGATGAACGGCCCAATGACGAGCATAAACTCCATGGTCGGAACAAACATGAATATGCCAGGTCCAAACACGATAAGCAATATGAACATGGCGGTAGCCCCGATGAATAACATGAACATTCCCCATCACAATCAAATGGGACACATGGGAGGTCCCGGCCCCGGCGGTGGACCCATGGGATCCATGCCCGTGGGTGGTGGGCCACCCATGGGCCATCATCCAATGAACATGGGGGCGTCTATTCCCCCGCACGGATTCCAGGGACCACCTCCGGGCATGGGACCCAAGCCTATGCCCGTATCAGCGGGAAAGGTAAATAGTCATTGATAGAGAAAGGAGTAGTAAAGGATAATTGTGAATTTGGCAATTTTGCAGATTTATCCGCCCAATCAACCGATGGTATTTAATTCGCAAAATCCCAACGCGCCGCCGATATATCCGTGCGGCGTTTGTCACAAGGAGGTGCACGACAACGATCAGGGCATCCTGTGCGAGTCTGGCTGTAATTTCTGGTTCCACAGGTAACGATCAACGTCTAGCTCTCTCTCTCTTTCTCTTGGATAAAATTAGAATGGAAATGAAGGATGTAATAATAATTGGTGTGTGTGTGTGTGTCGACAGAGGATGCTCGGGACTATCGGAAGCGGCCTTTCAGTTACTGACTCAAGAGGTGTACGCCGAATGGGTGTGCGACAAGTGTTTACAATCGAAAAACATACCTCTCGTAAAATTCAAGCCATAACGATCCCTCGTTACGTCGTGAGTATCTACGACGCACGCAAGTGACGCCGCCGCCGCCGCACTTTGTTAAAGTTTTTTATAATATACTCTTCATTACACAGGGAGAAGGAAAGCTCACGCCCCCTCGTATCCCCCGAGTTTGTTTCTCTTTTTATCGAGAGGAGGAAAATTTGTTTCGACAAATTCTAAAACAATTTCTTCAATGTTTTCTTTTTCAAATTTTTCTCCGTGCTGGAATATTCCTCGTCCTCGATACCGGTCACTCTATCCCCAATGTTTTTTTTGTTTTTGTTTTCAAGCCAATATTCGACTCTTTGGGGAATCCCGCGTAAAATAATGCTCATACTAGTATTACAACGAAATATCCTTCTCGTTAATCGACGATCGACTCGTTATTTCGTCTCGTCGCGTACGATGAAATGGATTTGACGTTCAACGAGAGTCCACGACGAGGGCATTGACAAAGTAATTACGAATTTGTTTGATTTTTTTTGTTTTCCTTCTTGGAGCCAAGTTTCATCGAGATCGGACATGATTTTTCTCTCGTTTATAAAATAATTGTATGAATATAT
>JABMBV010079376.1:0-12718 GCA_018906735.1 Mesochorus sp. PSUC_FEM 10030011 | reverse complement strand
GCACTCGTCATCGCCTCCGTAAATTGTGCCCAACTTGGCTTATCGAAGTTTCGATTCCTCGCAACAGACGCTGTTTGTGAAAAGAAAATTCAAAACGGTCAAAAAGGATCTTTTAGGAAACGAAATATTATATAAAACATCAATAAAAAATTGTATAATACCATAAAGGGCTTTAGCGAATCTCGTTTTCCCCAAGGCTACTTCATTTGGCTTGCGACCGTGCCACGTTAGACCGGGTAATACCGAGTCTTTCATCGCGTTCTTGAGCACCTCGTTGGCCGTTTCTGCCAAGTTGTGGCTACCCAGCGAACCCAAGTAACTTATCTGAGAAATAAGAACAATCGACGTCACAGAATTAGTTGAAGCAAAATAAAACTTGAGAAATCGTCAAACAAATGCGCAGATTAATTCAACTCACAATGCTCCGATATTCGTTGTCCGGGATATTATCGAAAGCTGTCACGTCTTTTACGCTGGATAACGGCAACGAGTTCAATTTGCTCGGGAAATCCCCAATAGCTCCCATACAATTGCCAAAGTTTGCTGCTCAATGGAATAGAAAAAAACTTGTGACTCTACATGAATACGCATTTATTGAGCAATTATATGAGGATTTTAATATTTCATCAACGTTACTCACCGCATCTTTACGTACGTCAAAAACACCTTGAAAAGTACAGTGAGAACGCGATGAACGTCACATTCGTTACAAAATACGTTCTACAATTCACCGAGAGGAAAACTTACTTGATCTCGTTCAATAAGCGATCGACCGATGCCTGTGATGCGCAAGCAAATTGCTGGGAATGATATGGCCACTGCTTAAGTTGATTATGCTACTGTGATTCATAAGAAGTCACCTGCATACGATGCTGTTCACCGTCTTCATGTCGTGTTCGATTGATTCGTGGTGATAAAATGTGTCGTCAATGTGATTCGTCGTGTTGCACGGACGAGTGGACGCTGGTGCGTGTAGTGACGTTTTGTTGAAATGGCGTGTACCTCAATTGTGGTACCGCGTTGTTTCGTGGTGTAAAAATGTGTGACTTGTAGATTTTTGCGTTGCGTTTTGACGTGTTACTAGTGTGCAGAAACTCTCAATGAGTTGTGTCGTTGTTCATGGTAGCAACTACAAATGAACCCTCGATCAGCGATTCCCTATTACGTCTACCCGTACTATCGAGCATCCACGAGGGCATTGCGTAACATTTTGTCACAATATCGTCAAACGACACAGTTGTAACGGTTCGCGAAAGCGCTTGGCACTCGAAGAACCCCACTTCGGTAGATGGAACCCCTACATCAAAATATGGCTCAACGGATTCGAATATCCTCACAGCTAAATTAACTTTGTTCTGACTCGTAATTATATTTTCAACCACGCAAATTCTCGAATCTTTAAGCAAGCAGTGACGGTTACGTTTTTTCATGCTCAAGCAAAATTTTTGGAACTTTAATCGACGGAATTGAAGAACATCTTCTGCGAGAATATCATGAGACAGTGGCCCATCGTTATGCCGATCAAGCGTTACTGGAGCTCCGTAACGATTTACACGACGATGAGAACTAACGCACTGCATGCGTTCAGCCCGTCTGTTCGCTATTTGCTGTAATGAAAAATCAGGCTTTCTTATACAACGTTTGAAATATTGCATGGCGTTTTCGTATGGGAAGGTGGAATAACCATCTGCCGGACCAAACGTTTCAACATCGTCGACAACATGCAATAATCCGTGAACGTTGTAACTGACAAATTCATGGCCATACAAGTGGACGCTTTCCGCGACGAAGAGTTTGAGTGCCATTCTGGCATACGTTAAGTGTCGCCTCGAAGGGTTGGTCGACACTAGAACGCGCGCAGCACTGCTCAGAAGAAGAAAATGATTGTATAAATCAGATGGTAATATATTGCGAAGAACAACCGGTCCTGAGTACAACAAAAATTGACGAAATTCGGTGGCCTTCCATCGTCCATAACGATCCCACGAACGAGGGAATCGCGCGAATTCGCTGGGGCACCATTCGCTTAAATATTTGAGCCTTTCCGAAATTGAGAAAATGTCGCGAGCACACAGCTTACTTGTTTTCGAAAATTTGCCTTCATTCCACGCTATGAGTAATCGTTTTACCAAAGGAATTGTCATATGGGACTCGATCCTCGATGTACGAGGTTCCACATCCGTAAGACATTCGTCTGATAATCTTGTATCGACAATGGGCACATTGAGCGAATCTTCACTTAGCAGACCGATTTCTACTGCCGAATCATCGTGCGTTGCAATTCCTAACCGATCCAACCTATTTTTTTCAATTTCTCTTCGAATTGATCGCTTCTGCCGTTTCGTTAAATTTTTGAATGACTTCCGCCCGCGAGACCGCTTACTAACTAGCGGCATTTTTTAATTACATTAACGAGCATGTAAATGCAAAACAAATGTATGTCACTTCCGTTTTTTGTGAAATTTGGTCCGTTGAGAAGATGACGACCACTTATTAGATGGAATAGCGCACGAGATGAGGTTGAGCTCAATCAGCTGCGAAACACCTATATTAGAAGATCACAACATCATAATTAATAAGTTATGGGGTCTACCCTAATTAGACGCACAAAAATAACTATTTTCACGAATTATTTTAACCTTTTACGGCCCAAATGATCTGAATTTTTTGTTCAAGTTTGAACAGTAGTCATAAAATGAGTGTGGCCAAAAAAAATTGGGGACCATTGTCCTTTATGATTGTTACATTAATATGAAGTATGGTGAAATTTGTAACAAAATCTCATCACGTGTAAGGATTTTTCACAAAATTCAAATTTTTGAAAAATTCGAAAATTCATAAAAACGAGATGGAACTCTCAATTTTTCATTAAGAATGATGAAATTTTCGGAGAATAAAGGGATTGCTATATTAATATGAAGTATGGTGAAATTTGTAAGAAAATATTATCATATGTGAGAATTTTTCAATAATTTGAAATTTTTGAAAATTTCGAAAATCCATAAAATTCGAATCGTTTGACCGATCTTGCTCATATTCAATACCAACCTTCATATTGTGATATTCTATCGATATAAAAAAAAACCATCTTAGCGTCAGATTTGTGAAAGTTAGAGAACTAACAAACATGTTCATGAATTTTTGAAAATCCATAAGTTTTGAAATAACAAAACAATTTTGGCAAAATTAACATAAAATGAAGAGGTCTTATAGATGAATATCTGTGCAAAAGGGGAGCTTTCTAGCTCTAACCGTTCTAGAATTATGGATGTTTGAATTTTCGAGTGCTGGAACGCACACGCACACGCACACGCACACACACGCACACGCATACACACACACATCCGGACATTTTTTCTAGATATGATTTTTCGAAGTTTTGGAACATTTTAAGCATTTTTACATTGAAAAGTGGGAAAAAAAAATTTCACCATCACAAAGCTTCCTCTATGAGGAAGCAAAATTATATATTCTTCGATCAATTTTAAGATATTTATGTTCAATAAAATTTGTCTCTTAATTCATTATTTAGTTTAAGAAGAAAATCTAAAGTTTACAGTTAATAAAATTATTTTCATGGAAAAAATAGACTTGAGAGAAAATGTCCTTAGAACATAATTATCTTCAAATTAATTGAAGAATACTGTTAAATTTTTTCAGATTTTTTGATAGAGTTTTTCAAAATTTCAATTTTTGGAATTTTTGGAAATCAACAACTTTATCCAAACTTCCAGAGAAAATTTGGGGATATATTTGACTAATTCAAAGACACTTTTCATTCTGAAAATATTTTCTTTAAAGTCTACAGTTTTTGAGAAAAAAAATTGTGCATTTTTTGAATAAAGATTTTCATTATGGCCGCCATTTTCTTTTAACAACTTAATTGTCGACTTTAGTAACCGTGAGTATTTTCAGTTTATATATCGGGATCACTTAAAGATATATTTTAGACGGATACAAAAATGGTATGGGAACGAAATTTCAGTTTAAATAGAAGAATGCGATCGAAAATTCACGTTTTTTTTTTAAATTTCATTTTTTCTATGGTTAAAATTTGTTTCAGACAATTCTAACCATCACCAATGGAAAGAGCACCCTCGAAAACATAAAGGACAATAGTCCCCAATTTTTTTTTGGCCACACTCATTTTATGACTACTGTTCAAACTTGAACAATAAATTCAGATCACTTAGGCCGTAAAGGGTTAATCAGTTTAAATTATTAATATTTACATTGAAACGTTTCGCGATTTTGTATCGCACGCTCTCCTCTATCCTGCGAGGTAGCGGGGCGCGTGTGACATAAAACACGTTATTTTTATTTTAGGTTCTTTGTCTTTCGTGTCGTATTTTCGGTTGGACTTGAGAGGAAGCAGGACTTTGGGAATAATCAATTAAATATGCTCAATAAAATAAAATATTTTATTTCTTTCGAGTTAGCCTCAGAGCTGGTGAGCCTCGTCTCGTACGTGCACAAGCACTGAAACGGGTGACCTTTCATCAACGGCTATTGAAGATAAGAGGTCCAAAATATTATTCGATGTACGTGAGGCGTACGACGAAGTTTAAAGGGAAAAAGACTTTCAATTTTGTGTGCCAGTGAGCAAACTGGTCAAATGAAAAAACAAAAGGAAATTTAGAGGTTTAATGGTAAAGGTAATTTAATGAGGATTCTGATTTTAATTAACTTTGATTCTAAATGATTATAAAATTAGCATGTTAGCGTTCGTTCGTAATATGGTACGTAATTGTCGTCTGTCTGAATTTATTCTGTCGATTTTAACGAACAAGTCTTCTATTGACTTGTTTTCATAACAGAGGCTCGACGATGCCTCGCAAAAGTATTGTTTGGAAGGGAACAAAATTTGTACTTTTAAATTGTCGTATTGTGTTTGTCACACGCGCCTCGATTCGATCAAGAGACCGAAGATATCGAGGTGCGCACAAAAAAGAAAATACTGAGATTGAAAAAGAGTTGATATTCATAACGAATAAAAAAAAATTAGCAACGCGTTATGAATTAAGTTTCAAAAGGGTAAATGAATCGTAATATTTATCAATAGCTACAAAAACGTGCGTTCTAGTCGAAAAAAAATCGTTTAAAACAAATCCATTTTTTCGTACTCCAAAAAACATTTAAACATTTTAAATCATTTACAATCGAAAAAACGTTTTGCGCAATTTTTAACAATTACTGTAAACAAAACCGAGTCAATTATGAAAAGTAAACATTTTACGAGAGCTTATTCATGGATAGAAAAATATGATAGACGAGAATATTTTCCAGTCAATTGGTGTGTTGAGGACAATGCAGCAGTATGCGACAAAAACTCGAATTTTGTTTGTCATTGATTGTCGTACTAAAATTCAAGTTTGGCAGCTCATGATAGACCAAAATTTAAGTTTCCGCTGTGCAAAGCTCTGACAGTACTACCCGCAACACACTCAATGAGTGTCTTCCATATAACGCAGCGATATACTCTGTATGTCAAAGCTACAAAAGATAGGTGCTGCGTTGCTCAGAACACATCATTCCACACCAATCCGTGCAATGTCTTGAATATATCAAAAGATGAATTTTATTTTGTATTTATTTGTATCACTATTTTCGATTCAATCGACAATTGTTCGTACCATTTTTTGGCAGTTAATTAAATTGTTTATGAAAAATGTAATTATTGTGAAACGTGTTTTACTAGAAACAACACTCGTAATAAAGGCGAAGATGGCTCCGAAAAACTCGGCGCTGCACGGTGCTTACAAATAGAAAGCATGTGTACGGCGAAAATAAATACGACGCCAAACACGAAACAAAAAATTAAGACGGACACGCGATCGATAGGATTTGAATCGATAAAACGTTCTCTGTTTTCATCGACAATTGAAGAAACTATTCGTCATTTGTGATTTAAGAACCGACATGTTCTATGCATTTATATTTGATCCACTAATTTCTTTTTAACCCTTATGTTAATACCCGGGTACCCGGGTGCCCACCCGGCCACGTTGACAGAAAAATAACTGGGAAAAAATGAAAATTTCGAATTGAGCTTCCAGATCCCCATCATTTGGCTCAAAAGCAAGCAAATGAAGTTTTTTTGTTTTCTCTAAAAATGTTTTTTTCTCACGAACAATCGCATCAGACTTTACCCGTCGCGCCGTTAGCACCCAGGGTACTCGGGTACCCACGAGAGTATTTATACTGAAAATATTAAAAATAGCGTTTATTATTGCGTGAAAATTAACTTTATACTAACAATAAACAAGGACAACAATAATTTGACAAAATATAAATGTATCATTGATTACATTCCATACATTTCCCAAAATTTGTTGAGTGCTCGTCACAAACCTGCGCGCGCGCGCGGGCAAAAATTCGGTAGGTTACCTCTGGCCGGTCCCGGCCTAATTTCCGATGTTTTACACATTTTTATAAGGAATTTCTTGTTTAAACTTGTAAGATGCCCGACACAATTGTATATTTGAGAAAAAAAAATTTACATCATTATGTTCGCCGACATTTTCGAAATTTGAATATTACCATAAGTGGGTACCCGGGTACCTCGGGTGCTAAACGACGTCGATAAAGTTGGGTATTAACATAAGGGTTAAATATAAAAGTCAAAAGTGAATTCATATGCGTACATTAAATGCTGATAGATGCGAAATCATTAGGCATTTCATAGACACATCGTTCTTAATATTTTTTGAGAAGGAAAAAAAGAAGAAACGGTAAATGTGAAGTACTGATATTATACGGAAATACATAAGGAAATGAAAATAATTAGCGACGCGTCACGAATCAAGTTTCACAAAGAAGAATTAATCGCAATATTTGTCAATAATTACAGAAAACGTGCGTTCTAGTTGAAAATAAATCGTCTGAAGTAAATCCAATTTTTTGTACTCGGAAACACATTTCAATCCCAAGATCAATCGGGATTATATCGGAAAAAGGTTTTTAGCAATTTTTATCAATTAAAGTAAAAGAAAACAATCAATTATGACAAGCATAAATAAAAAAGTAACATTGAAATAATGACATAAAGAAAACAATATGTGCTCATCTCTCGATAAGGGCACCAAGGGTTTAAAAATTAAATTCAACGAAATATTTTCGAGTCAAGCTGTATAATATTCAAATTGTTTTCCTTGGCAAAGAGAAACAATGCGTAGGTATAATGTAACTGCTACCATAAGATTCGACGCGCATGCGCCCTTTTACGACGCTCGAGGAACAATCGACATCGAATTAACGAATTTCTTTTTTTTTTAATATTACAAGTATTTTTTAACTTTGTAGTGAAATATCTCTAGTTGACTAAATTTTCAAAAATGCTCTGAAAAAAAAAACGAAAGGAATAAGCGAAATCTATTTTCCTCGGCATTGGAAAAAAATCACGGTATTGGTTAACGTACAAAAATGCCGGCCGTACTCGTTGCAGGAGAAAGAAGGCAACAAATCTCGAATTATTTTCCAAAGACATTTCAAATGAAAAAAAAATCAATAAATTAGGATAGCTTGCTCGTGAATCTACTTCACAAACGAGGAGAACATATGTACAAAGACGACGCATTGTCGCACCTGACTCTACGAACGCGCGCTATATTTCCTGCCGTCCTTACAAAGTCTACACGTGCGTACAATTTTTACGCAATTAGCGACGCGTCACGAATCAAGTTTCAAAGAGATGAACTAATTGCAATATTTATCAATAATTACCAAAAACATGCGTTCCTGTCAAAAATGAATCGTCAGAAATAAATTCCATTTTTGTACATGAAAAAAATTCAAATCACAAGATTAATCATGGTTCAATCGAAAAAAATTTGTTTAGTATTTTTTATGAATAAAAGTAAAAAGAGCGGTCAAATATGAATAGTCAACTATTTACGAGATCCTGTTTACGGATTGAAAACGTAACATCAATCGGAATATAATTTATTAAAATTTCACCAATTATTTTGATAATGAATGAGAAAGAAGGTCAGCCAAAGATTAATTGCTGACGTTTTACGAATAATCATGGAATAAAAATAGATTGAATCTATCCGTCAAATATAAATTTCCGACGTGGCGCACAATTGTTTGGTAGTACTTCTATTCACTTATGTTTTTGAAAATAATGAATACAAATGTGGATTCATATACGCAGAGAAAAACCTAACATATGCGAAATCAACAGGCATTCACAATCGATAAATCGTTTTTATTACTACTCGAGAAAGGAAAAAACGAAACGGTAAATATGCATTACCGACATTTTTCGGGAATATATCACGAATTAAAAATAATCAGCGACGCGTCTTGAATCGAATTTGAAAAAAAAAAAACTAATTGCAATATTTGACAATAATTACAAAAAATATGCGTTCCAGTCGAAAATGAATCGTCTAAAACAAATCCTATATTTTGTTCAACATGATAGAAAATCATATCGGATGATTGAACGCGATTCTACCGAAAAAAGTATTTTTAGTATTTTTCATCAATAACATAAGAGCAGTAAAATAAGAATAATATCGGCACACAAAAAAAAAGTGGTCATTACTTTCGACCACGTCCATATATTACTATGAATTTTGACGCGCTGAATCCGAATCCGTTGCCCGTTTAGCCAATACACCCTCAAAATCTCGAGTACATGGTGAAAAACCGCACAAAATCGTGAAATAATGCATAAATAAATACAAAAAGTTGCGGAAACTTTTTTGTCAGCCTAAATTACCAATGTTTTTATGTATTTCGATGCGGTGAATCTGAATCTGGGGTTGGTTTGGCCCGTATACCCCGCAAATGCATTACTTTAGAAGAATTAATAAATATTTGGAATTTTACGTCCGCCATATTAAATCCACCATTCTGAATTTTGAAAATTTAATACCGGATTTATAATCGGCGACACCGAAAATCCCCGAGTACCAATTTTCATCAAAATCGGTGCAGATGAAAAATGCATGACTGAAAGAGTTAACGCGAGTTTGTTTACGAATAGAAAACGCGAATTCGATCGAAATATAATTCATACAAATTTTACTAATTCTTTTCACAATAAATGAAAAAAACGATCGGTCAAAGATTAGATTCAGACATCTCATGTACTATCATAAATTAATATACAAATAACGATAAACGCACCATGAACCGAGTTTCAGAAGGATGAATTAATCGCATTAATTATCAATTGTTGCCAAAACGCGCGCACCAGTCGAACAAAAATCGTCTAAAACAAACTCAATTTTTTGTATCGAACAAAAAAACTGAAATCGCACCATCAATCGCGATTCAATCGAAAAAATATTATTAGCATTTTTTACCAATTGAATTAAAAATGAGGGATCAATTATGAAAAGCATAAATAAAAAAATAACATCAGAATAACGACATGAACCAAATATCGACATGAAATAACGTGTTCATCTCTCAGTGAGTGACTAAGGGTTTTAATTATATTTAGGGAAATATATTTGAGTTGTGCTGTAAAATATCCAATTTTTTTTTTCGTTGCAGAAAGCGGACGCGTCAGTACAATATTAACTGCTGCCACGAGATTCGACGCGCACGCGCTATTTTTACGACGCTCGAGGAATAATCGACAATTTAACGAATTTCTTTTTTTTTTTACAAAAAAGTATTTTTCAATTTTGTAGTAGAATATATTTAGCAAACTAAATTTAAAAAAAAAAAAAAAAACAATGATAGAAAAACGAGACAAGTATATGACATAGAGATATATCTTTTTTTACAATTCTTCCTCGTCATTGGAAAAAAATCAATAATTGTAAAAAACGTGCTTTCCAGTTCAAAAAAATCGTCTAAAGCAAATTCCATTTTCAGCACAACAAGAAAATTCAAATCTCAAGAATAATGGCAAATCGATCGAATAAAGTATTTTACTATTTTTTATGAATAGAAAAAAAAGAGCAGTCAACTATTAATAAACTTTTTAAGAGAGCCTATTTACGGATATAAAACGCGACATCAATCCAACACGAGATCGATCAAAATATAATTTATTAAAAAGTCACCAATTCTTCCGACAATAAATAAAAATAATCTGTAAGTCAAAGTTTCATTGCCGACGACTCATGTACGATCACAAATTGATATGAAAGTAACGAGAGACGCGCTATGAATTAATATTAGCTCGTTTCATTAATCGAAATATTGCTCAAAAAAAGATTGAACATATCCGGCAAATATAAATTTTCGTCGTGGTGCACAATTGTTTGGTCGTAATTTTGTTAATTAATGTTTCTACGTTTCAATTATGTATATGTTTAATTAATTAATGTTCAAAATGATAAAGAAAAGTGTGAAGTTATTTGGGTACAAGAAATTATTGCAGACGCGAAATTATTGAGGTATTTCATAGATGAAACATACTTGATATCTCTCGAAAATGAATAAAAAAAAAAGAAAAAAAGAACCAAGATGCGTCAAATTTAAATTGTCGACAATTCACGGGAATATATTACGAATAAAAAAATATTTAGCGACGCGTCATAAACCAAGTTTCAAAATGGTCAATTAATCGCAATATTCATCAATAAGCACAGTCGAAAATAAATCTTCTAAAACGAATCCATTTTTGTGTACTAAAAAAAAATTCAAATCGTAAGATTAATTGCGATTCAACTGAAAAAAGGTTTTCAGCTTCTTCCATCAATTTAAGTAAAAAAGAGGTGTTGATTACGAATAACAAAGATTTTACGCGATGTTATTCATGAATATAAAATTTGGTAGACGATCATATTTTCCAGTCAATATAGGTGTGTTCGGGACAATGCAGCGGCATGCAGTAAAATATCGAATTTCCATTTGTCATTGGTTGTCATACTGAAATTCAAGTTTTATAGCCAAAAAGAGACCAGAATTACAGTTTTTGCTATGCATTGCACAGGCAATATTGTTCAGCGCTGCCCAGCGACTCGCTGTGATTGCAGCGGTATCGGTATACTCTGTATGTGAGAGCTACGGTAATCAGGTCTGCGGTGCCCTGAATACACCTACGCACACGAATCGCTGCATTGTTCGAAACATATAGAAAAATGATTTTTCCTTTTGTACCACAATTTTTGGTTCAATCGTTAATTTTTCGTACTATTTTTCGGTAGTATATGAAAATTAATTATAAAAAATGCAATTGCAATCAAAAATGTGTTTCGCTAAAAAAAAAACACTCGTAATAAAAGTGGAATGATTCGCGCTTACCTGCGTAAAATCGTCGTTGTTCGTCCAATTTTAAGTCCTTATTTTTTGAAATAGCTGTATCACCTCTGAATCTCTATGATGCGAGATATCTCACGTTGATCGGACGAAAATCCTCAGTGTTGAAAATAAATGCAAAACGCTCCTCCGGTATCCGATGATTTTTATCGGCGTTGAACGGCTGTGAGTGGGAGAGAGAGAGAGGGCAAAATTGTACCCGTCGATCCTGTGCGTAAATAAAAAAGTAACGCGTTAGAATAACGACAAAAAATAAATAATCTGTATCCATCTCCCGATGAGGGCACCAAGGGTTTGAATCTAATTGAATGAAATATTTTTTAGTCGAGCTGTAAAGTGTTCAATTTTTTTCTTGGCACAAAGAAAATTGAAAAGACAATAGACATCGGTTTAACGAATTTTTTTGTTCTTTTGGTAAAAATGTATTTGCCAACTTTGGAGCAGAATATTTCGTGTAAATAAATTTTTCAAAAATGCTATGACAGACAAACGAAAGAAATATATGACATCGAGATATATCTTTTTTTTACCGTTCTTCCCCGCTGTTGAAAAAAAACACGGTATCGGTTAACGTTCGAAAATGTCAGCCGACCTCGTTGAAGGAGAAAGAACGCGAAAAATGTTCAATTTTCTTCTAAGGACATTCCAAATTAAAAAAAAAAAAAAAAAAACAACAACAAATTGGGATAGCTTACGCGAGAATCTTCTTTACAAACGAGGAGAACATATGTACAAAAGCGACACATAGTCGTACGTTCATTTACGAACGGGCGCTTTGATCCCGGTCGCCGTTATAAAATCTACGTGTGTGTACAATTTTTACACAATTATAGCGACGCGTCTCGAATCGACATTTAAAAAGATGAATTTATTTCAATCTTTATCAATAATTACAATAAAGCGCATTCCAGTCGAAAATAAATCGTCTCAAACAAATTCCATGTTTTGTACATGATAAAAATTCAAATCGCAAAATTAATTGCGATCCAATCGACAAAAAATTTTTCTAGTACTTTTTTAGAAAACGCAACATCGATAGAAATTTAATTTGTTACAATTTCACCTATTCTTTTGACAATAAATAAAAAAAAAGGTCAGTCGAAGATCGATTGCCGACGATGAATCATGAATTAATTGTTTGCGGCATACATTTCATCACATACGCACAGAAGATACTGGCAGATGCAAAATTGATTGGCATTTCATACATAAATCGTTCTTAATACTTCTCGGAAAAAAACGGTAAATTTGAATAACCGAAATTTAACGGGAATTAATTTAATTTAATTTCGAAAATTAATTAAAAAAATTGTAAAACATATATTACAACGTACGAAAACGTTGTATCATAGCCCGAAGGTGATACGAAGATAGCCGAATGGCCAGACCCGAACAGAGTCAAGTAGGATGGCTAAGAGAGGGTAATAATCGATATAAATTAATCGATTAAATAGACGAAGGAGAAAATCGATTATCGATTCTGGTCGAT
>JABMBV010079265.1:0-12722 GCA_018906735.1 Mesochorus sp. PSUC_FEM 10030011 | reverse complement strand
GAATGAATGAATGAATGAATGAATTTATTTATGCCATGGAATCATCCTTAGGCAAATAAGAAATACATAGGATAACAGTAGCAAAAGTAATGACAAAAAATAAAAAAGTAATAACAAAAAATAAAAAACAGTATAAAGATAAAGTATACAAATAAAAATAAAAAATAAAAATTAAGAAAAAACAATAATGGATAAACTTAAAAATAAAGTAACAAAAATATAACGATTTTCGCAGTATTAGCCATGCACTTCGAGGAGTATAACGAAACGTTCACCTCTGCTGAGAAAGAAGATGCTCATGTAGAGCCCTCTTAAATGAAGAAAGAGCTCGCAGATTGGTTAACTCAGGTGGAAGGGAGTGCCAAAAATAGGATCCAGACAGTACAAAAGAATTTCGTAGAATAGAAGTACGGAAAGTAGGAACAAAAAATGTTTCAGGGGAAGGTCGTCGAGTAGGGCGTGAGGACTCACGTGCCCGTACAAAAAGGTCAGAGATGTACTGCGGAGATTCATTTGCAAGTAATTTAAAGATGAAAATGCCGAGAAAGTACAAGCGTCTATTCGAAACAGACAGCCAACCCAATTGGTTCCTATACGGAGAGATATGGACATCTCTACGGAGATTAAAAATAAAACGTATGCATTTATTCACAAGTCTCTCTAATACAAGGTTTTGTTCAACCGTTACATCATTGTAAACCAGGCAGCAATAATCAAGCAGTGGAAAAACGAGAGTAGTAACTAACTTTATACGAAGTACCCGTGACAAAGAATTCATGTTGTGCTTAAGTCGGAAAAGACAGAAATTTACACGATTTGAGATGGAGAGAATATGTCCGTGCCAGGATAAATTAGACTGCATGATAACACCCAAGTTCCGAACTTTATCGACATAGGGTATCCCAGTGCCGTTGACCGTGATTTGCTCCAACGTAGATAAATCAATGCGGTTAATATAAGTTCCACTACCCATGACGAGTACCTGTGATTTGGTGAGATTCAACTTTAAACCGTGTGTAGAGGAAAAAATTGCAATTTGATTTACATCCTCGGCTAGGCAGCGTAAAGTACAAGACAAGTTTTCAGGTTTACAGGAAGCATAAATCTGAGTGTCATCAGCATATGTTAGATACTTAGAATAACGCAGCCCAGCACCTATGTCACTGATAAAGATAGAAAAGAGCAAAGGACCCAACACTGACCCTTGAGGGACACCACGATTTGTGAATTGCCAGGAGGACACATTACCCCTTTCATCAATAACAGCCTGACACCGGTCAGATAAGTAAGAGAAAAACCAAGCCAAGGCCCCGTCTGAAAACCCAATACGTCGTAATTTGGTAAGGAGCAATGAGTGTGGAACAGTATCAAACGCCTTAGAAAAATCGAACAAAATAAGAATCGTTAACATACGATCATCCACAGCTTGCCTGACATCCTGACACAACTTAAGAAGAGCTGTCTGAGTGCTGAACCCCTTCCTAAAACCAGACTGGAAGGGATCAGCAAGATCATATTGAGTAATATAATTTGAAATTTGCTTGTGAATTAGGCGCTCGAAAATTTTTGAAAGTTCAGATAAATTAGCAATTGGCCTTGTATCAGAAGGAGACGACGGAGGTGTAATTTTCAGTAAAGGTCGAATAAAAGCTCGTTTCCACATAGCGGGAAAAATTGACAAACGAAGACTCGTATTAAAAAGTACAACCAGCCACGGCAACACCGTTGGCGCAGCCTTACGCAGGGAGAAAGATGAAATATGATCAGGGCCGTCTGACAAGGAATGACATTCAGAGTCAGATAGAAGCATATTTATATCAGCAGCAGTTATTTCAGAGAAATGGAAAGACGGGTTGTTCGGCAGTAGCGGAGGCAGATTTAAATCAGCTACGGACAATAGTTGATCACTATTAGATGAGGAGATATTAGCAAAGTGAGTGTTTAGTATGTCGGGTGTAAAGAAAGAGAAAGGAGAGGAACCCCGAGACTTAGTGAGACCAAGGTGCGATAACTCCTTCCACAGTTTAGAGGGGTCGGAAATAGAGGATATACGTTGCCTTAAAAAATCTTCTCTTGCAGAACGCAATTCCAAAGCAAGCGAGTTTCTGTAATCACGATATATTTTCATGGCAAGCAAAGAACGGGAACGCCTCGCTTGGCCGAAGAGTCTATTCCTCAACTTAATCTTAGATCTAAGTACATCATTGAGCCAAGGGGCAGGCGAACGTTTCAAAGTCCACCGCACCTTAGGTGCAAAAATATCAAATGTGTTGCTGATCGCAGTTGAGAAATTCAATGAAAAATTTTCAAGTTCACAAAAGGAAATTTGTTCACTATTAGAGAGATCTGTCATGTTTGGCAGAGCAATAGAAAGAGATCTTCTATACTCCTCAACATTAAAACTTCTGATGTTTCTCCTGACAATCGTATGAATCTGTGCAGTGTTTTGATGGAAATTGTAGACGAATTTAAGCAAATCATGTCCGGCAATGAAAGGAGAATCAGATTTCTTAAACAGTAAAACTTTAGCCGGGTCGTCTACCAGAACAACATCGAGAAGAGATTCAGCAGCATTACAGTGATAAGTGGACCCCGACTCCATAATATGAAGACATTGTGACAACGCAAACTCCCTGAGAGATTTTGATTCAAAATTTGAGCTGAGCAAATTACAGTTCAAATCACCAGTCATCACTATATTTTTATAACGAAGTGAAAGATCAGATAAAGTAATAGAAAAATCGTTAAAAAGTAAACCCTTCGACCGTCTATACATAGTGACAAACAGAAGTGCATGGTTACAATCGTTTCTAATTTCGCAAGCGAGAAACTCAGGCGCATTGAGAATCAAATTTGCAGAGGTAGCTAACAATTTGAAACGCAGAGACACATGAATATAGCAAGCAACCCCGCCCCCTCGCCTCTCCACCCGGTCATGTCGAACTAGATGATAATTGGGCAATTCAACCAATCTATCGGCGATATCGGCATATAACCAGGTTTCAGTTATAGATATAATATGATAGAAATTATCCGCCACATGTGCACTAAGAAAATCAAAATGACCGAGAAGAGAGTTCGCATTGAACGAGGCGATATGTAAACGGTCCGGAAAATGTCGAGATGGAGAATGCGAGCCACCCATAAGCGAACACGGATTACAAGGATCAGCCGTAGAGAGTGTACTAACATTATTTATAACTGGAAGGGATTGAGCCGCCGGCATAACTAGTCATGTGAGTAAATCCAAATCTCGATCAGAATTAATGTGCAGAACAGGGTCCCCTTCGATACGTCGAACGCAAATCCTCCCATATGAAGTCCAAACATATTTGAACCCTTTACTTTTGGCAATAACAGCGGCACGACGATACAATTTGTAAGTTTCGGATGGCAAGAACTCCTTCAAAAGAAGCGTGCCCTGAGGAACGCCCGGGAAAATCTCCTTCGTCATGAGGGGACCCTTCTCGCGCTTCTTAGTGATAACGAAATCACGAATGATCTCAGATTTCATAAGAATTTTAATTGATCGATTTAAGCTCCTAGTAGGCGATAAGTTCTGAGACGTAGACGTGCTTGGACCCGGGCGAGCATTAGCTGAGTTTTTTGACATAACAAATTTGGCGCTCAAAATATCACTACTTACATTAGCTATGCCCAAGGAGGAAAAAACCTTCTCAACTGTGGCCAAAGGGTCAACAACAATGCCGTGTGGTATGCCGGACAACATTAATTCCGCTGAGATGGTGGACTGACTATTTCTAGATAACGGTAGCACAGACTCAGAACCAGCAAGAATACACTTCTCTGTTAACTTTCGTAGATCAACAATCTTTGACTCAGCTGACGTCAGCCTATCACCGAATTTGACGTGCTCAGCTTTGAGCGAAGAGAACTCACGTTCAAGGTTTGACACGTTTGCTTCTATATTACTTACAGAACACTCAATATTCTCAATCTTCTTGTTAAGAGAAGTGATATCAGCCTTTATCTCAACCTGTGTGCACGAGACCTTTCTTAGCTCGGTCAAAATATCAGTAAGCGTAGGCTCCCTACCAGTATTTTCATTAGTGACAACCGTAGCAACGGTATTAGCACTAATAGATTTATCAGGCGATCTAGGGGTCAATAACGATCTATTTGAGGCGCAGAACAAGCAATAAAAGCTAGAAGAGTCGCAAAGTTCGGCATCAGAATATTTAAATTCGGATTTGCAGCACTTAAGATGAAAAACTTGGCCACAAGAGCCGTTACAGGTGAGATAAACGGTCTTAGAGGTGAATAATTTTTTACAAAGACCACACGCACGCGTCATTTTGATAGATGCGAATAGAATCAAAAATAAATGCGAATAGAATCAAAAATAGAATCAAAAATAGACGCGAAATACGTGCACCTGCATGCAGACAACGAATAAGAAAGAAAGCGTAACGATACAACGTTACCGGCTGACAGTACGTTATCAATGCTCGTGATCGATGCTAGAGAGAGCGCTGGTCTTGAAGAAGTCCGAAGAATCGTTAGGGCTCGTCAATCAGCGAAGATTTTACGTCTGTGATGGTAATGAAATAGTCGTAGTCCGCATGCGCCGAAAAGCAGAACTGGTGTGTGTTAATGTTGGTGAAAACCTAGTCCGCATGCGCAGAAAGCCGAACTGGTGTGCGTGATGTTGGTGAGCACCCATACAGTAGCAGCGAGATTGAGGTTAGACCAATTCCAGATTAGAAAATCTCCAAAAGAGCGAAAAATTCAGCCTTTCACATGCAGAAAATTATGCAAGAAGAAAGGCAATAAGTTTGCGTGCCTCAATAGTGAGAGAGAGAGGAGAAGAGGAGAGAGAGAGAGAGAGAGAGAGACCACGGGAGGAGGTCTGAAACCCCTACGTGGCGCATCCCCCAGGTGGTGGATAGAGGGTAGATATAGAGAGGGTCTCTAGATATAGAGGGTAGGAGGCAATTAAAATACCTCCCGCGAACCAAACAGACACGGGGAAGAAACCTCGACAAAAAATCTATATGGACAGGAGCGAAAATAACAAAGTACCCCAAGTGAGTACCTCCCTGACAGGGAGCAATCTCATCGTCGATTCCGATCGGGTTATAGCCCCGGTCTCGGCGCCGGCCTCATGGATTTTGGGGGAGGCCAATCGCACAGCCCACAAAGCAAACTCGCGAGTAACGCAGAAGCCGAAGCAAAACAAGATTCCGCCTCGGTGAAAATGAAGCAACGGCTAGAACAGCTAAAAAAGAGGAAGCAAAAGCGTTCTCCGAGATCGGTAAACGCATTAAAAAAATTGAGAGCGTCCTGAAAGACTATACGAACATCCATAAGTCGATTCGCATCGCTAACGACGAGGCGGCAATCCTGTGGAGGCGAATGAAGGACCATCGAGAAGAAAGGGAAGAACTGGAACGGGCATACGAGAATGCCCAACAAGGAATGGGGTCGGCAGCGAAGCCGCAGAGCGTCCAACCCAACGCCCCAGAAGGGGCTGGAAGCAGCAAGCAACCGAACGAAGAAGGTACAAGACAAAAGTCGTTGCTTAAGCCAAACTTTGCAGCGCTGAGAAGGATCAATTCGACCACCGAGATGAAAAAACGCCTATCAAACCGACAGTACGATTTCCGGAAAGGGCGATCAACGGTTGACGCCACAGCGAAAGTTATCGAGGTAGCGAAAACCGTGAAACAGGAAAAGTGGAATACAAAGGGTTTTTGTGCGCTGGTTACACTAGACGTCAAAAACGCATTCAATACCGCAAGATGGGATCGTATCATGGGAGCCCTAATGGCAAGACAAACGCCCGAATACTTGAGGAGGGTTATAGACAACTACCTAGAAGACAAAATCCTTATCTACGAAACGGGAAATGGACCAGTTAAGTATAACGTTACAGCAGGGGTTCCTCAGGGATCGGTTCTGTCTGGTGGTCTTATTAACGAGGACATTGACAAGGTAGGAGTTAAGCGTCGGCTGGCAGCTGTACAACGGCGCAGCGCTCTCAGAGTGATATCGGCCTATCGGACAGTGTCCAAAGAAGCAGCACTAGTACTCGCAAGCACGCCACCGATAGAACTGCTGATTCGGGAGAAACAGGAGGTATACACAGAACTGCTCCAGTTTAGTAACACGCCAGGGAGGGAACAAGACCGGCTAACAGTAAGGGAAAGAGCACGCCAACAACTAATGGAAAGATGGCAACACCAGTGGGACACCTCAACAAAAGGGCGATGGACTCACGAAATCATCCCAAACGTCGCAGCATGGTATAATAGAGAACACGGGTAAATAGGTTATTACCTAAAGCAGGCACTCACAGGACATGGCTGCTTCAATACATATCTGGAGAGTAAAAAAAACGAACGAAGTGCCTACGTTGCGGCCACAGTCCGGACGACGCGAGGCACACATTGTTTCGGTGCTCAGCTTCGGAAAACGAGAGGATCAATTTGCAAATAGACCTGGGCAACACGAGGCTCGAGAAAATTAACTTGACAAAGTTATGCTGGAAAACGAGAAATCGTGGGTAGCCGTCCATGAAGAAATAAGAGGAAGCCGAGAGAGCAGCGAAGGAGCATGCGATGGAGCGGACGAACCAGGCCAGGCCTCCGACGGCATAAGCCAACAAGGAAATAAAAGAGCGATACATTTAGAATGGAGTCCCAAAATCGGGATACAATACACTCTACCCGAGCAATGCTAACGCCGGCCCAGATAGTGGTGCGGAGAGGGAGGAGGGGTTTTAGTCGGTAAGAATCCGACACTACCCAACAGGGTGTCTAAGGCAAGATTTCCCCTCCTCCCGAAAAAAAAGAGAGATTGATTGATATGCTTTTATTATACCAAAGGCACATGGCCCGAATGATATGGGTACATAGCCAGAGAATGTAGAAAAATAAAGAATAGTGTACAAAGAATAAGAATAGAGTACAAAGAATAAGAATAAAGGAAACAAAGCAAAAAAAGAAGATAACTGTACAGAGTTCTCTCAAGACTGAGCAGGCGCAGACGTGATAATAGAAAATAACGCAAATAAACCTAAGATTACAATTATAATTAAGTAAAACTAAAACAGAAGCCGGAGACCAGAGATGAGTTAAAGAAGGATGGTTAAGGATAAGGATAACCGCAATCACATAGGAGTCGTGTCAGGCGCCGTCACTTCGAAAGAGGAGCTTAAAAAGGTTGGATTTAAAGCAATCCACAGAGCGCAGGGCACGCAACTCGACTGGAAGTGTCGACCAGAGATCGACTCCGCAAATGAGGAAAGAGGATTTGAAGGCCTCAGTTCTGTAGGGAGGAGCAACGGAGCTGGTCGCAGGCAGTCGCGACGAACGACGCGGAGTCACAATCAGGAACCGGAGAGGCTCGTAGAGATAGTGGGGTAGACGGCTGTTAAGAATCCGGTAAACAAGCAGGCCCAAATGGTAACTCCTCCGCTGAATTACAGAGAGCCAGTTGAGTTCGCGACGAAAGGGCGAGATGTGAACGTCCCTCCTAAGGTTATATATGAATCGAATTGCACGGTTCATAAGGCGCTGTAGCTTGACATCAAGATATTGCGGACACCCATTCGTCAAAACCAGGGCGTAGTCGAGGTAGGGAAGAACCAGGGCGCTGACCAGCAGAAGTTTGACGCGTCTCGGAAGATGGTTCCCTCGGTATCGCAGACGACGCAAGGCATAATTAAACTTGGAGGCCGTGGAAGAAACTTGACTGTTCCAGCGTAAGTCAGAACATAGAGAAACTCCGAGGTATTTTAGAGAGCTAGTGTAGGGTATGACATCTCCTCTGAGAACGACCGAGGGTACCGCTACCGCAGAGAGATGTTAGATTAGCTCTGGATCCGAAGATGACGCACTTGGTCTTGGAGTTGTTCAGCTGAAGACCGTGTTTGTTCGCCCAAGATGCTACTGCCTCGATGTCATCGTTGAGCCGGTTGATGGAGTCGCTGAAAGAGGTCGGTGGACACTGAATATACGCCACGAAGTCATCAGCAAAAAGCTTGCCACTGTAGTGCCGAAGTACACCTGGGAGGGAGTTAATCTCCACCAAGAAGCAGATGGGTCCAGTGGTTGACCCTTGAGGTATGCCCGACGTAACGGGAAGAAATGACGAGGCATTCCCGGGGCCTAAAACTGCTTGCGATCGGCCAGTTAAGTAGGAGTGAAACCACCTTATCATGACGGCGTCGGCACCCAATCGTCTCAACTCAGTGAGGAAGGAGGTATGGTCCATGGAGTCAAAGGCGCGGCGAAAGTCAAAGGATATCAAAATAGTGACAAGCCCTGCTTCGATACCTCTTCTAATGGTGTCAGAAATAAAAATCAAGGCAGATTGAGTGCTATGCCCAGCGCGAAAACCAGACTGCATCGGGTGCAGCAACGAGTTACTCTCGAGGTAGCGAGTAAGGCGCATGGCAACAACAGTGTCAAATATCTTCGCTAGATGACAAAGATTTGCGATGGGGCGCGTATCCGAGGGTAAGGATGGCTTAGCGACTTTATTGAGCGGTATAACGAGGGCTCTCTTCCAACTGGATGGGTAAATGCCTGAGGATAATGAAGAGTTGAAAATGCGGAGCAGCAGCGGCGTTAGAGCTGGCAGAAGTGGAGCGATGTGGGTCAGTGGCAGTCCATCAGGGTTGGACCCCTGGGCTTCCGAAGGCATTTCGCGACAGCCTTCTGAAACTCAGCAGCATCGATCGGGTCCGCAGTGAAATCCTCAAGGACAGTCGCAATGATGCCGTTTAGCTGGTTAACGGAGCAAGCCGGATGGGCTCTGGAGACCGAGGTGTAGTAGGTGTTAAGATCGTCTGCGGTAAAAAAATCGAGAGGAGAAGAATACTTGGACTTAACCAGGCCCTGACGAGTGAGGAACTGCCATAACTTGGCAGTATCAGAGATCTCTTCAACAGTGGAGCAGAGGAACTCTTCTCGTGCATCACGGAGACGCCGCTTGACTGAACGTCTGGATTCCCGATATTCCTGCAATAAAAGAGACGATCGAGACGATTTGTAGCGCTGGTAAAGCTTATCTCTAGCTTTGATGAGAGATTTCAGCTCCAAGGTCATCCACGGTGCTTGAGGTCGCGACACAGGTCGGACTCTAAAAGGAGCATGCGCATCGCGAGTGACGACAACAGCCTTTTCGAGATATGACACCAGGGTATCCGGACTAGTCACATCTCCAGGCACAGCGGAAAGCATAGCAGCAAGGTCCGCGCTCATGGCCTCAAAATCGCAATGCCTAAAATCCCTAAAAGAGACAGTTTTCGTAGTAGGCGAGGGCGTAGAAACTCTGAAGTCGGCGAACAAGGCAAGATTACCAGCAGCGAACGGTGAGGGGGACTTAGAAAACCCAAGAAGTTTCGAAGCATCGTCCACTATTATGGCGTCAAGCCAAGTTTCAGAGTGAGAGGTAGAGTGCGTAGAACCATGCGGTACTAAATGTACCGAGTTCTCCATGATAAACCGGTGCATGAAATTTTTCCGGGGGTCGTTTTTAAGCAAGTCGGAATTAAAGTCGCCAAAGTAAATAACGTTAGAGTAGTCAATGCTCAACTGCTCTACTCTTTCGAAAAACCTCAGAGGTGCAGGGCTATTTGGGCGACGGTAGACGATCGAGGCCATTATCTTTACTCCAGAGTTAGAGCAAATCTCTAAACACAGATACTCGACATCTCCAAGCTCGTACCCATCGGAACATATTAAACGCTTGACCTCAAAGTCTTCGCGGACATAGACGGCAACACCTCCTCCAAGGGTGTATCGAGAAACGTTGGCAGAAAGCAGAGCGCGGTCATTCCGATGCAATGAAAAACCGGGTATGCGAACACTAGACGATGGGACGTCCGGTGACAACCAAGATTCAGTAATGGCTAGGACATGGAGATCGCGAGAAATAGCGAGGTGAGAGGCTGCCTCGTAGTGACTCCTGAGCGAGTTAGCGTTGATAAGAGCTGTTCGCAGGCTGTTGTCGACGTGCTGATTGATTACGGTGGCGGGCAGTCATAAGAGGCGCTCCAAGTCGGCTTCGCTGGAAATCTGTATCGGTCTGTCGCGATCATTAGTCCTGGCATATATGGTCCCGGACCTCACCCAAGCCTTCCCGCGCTTAAGAACGGCTAACTTCTTACGAGTTTTTTGTACAAGCTGCAGGACGGCAGGATGCAGAAACTCGTTAACATTGATGTCGTTATCGGACTGACCAGGTGGCAGAGGTGTCAGGTCAGAAAGCTTGACTCTCTTAGTAATTCGCTTGGCATCAATCACCGCATCGCGAACTTGGGGCGACGTCATCTGGACCAGTAAAGACTGGGGAGCAGCAGAGGACGCGGACGACTGGGTTCCAACGGCGCTAGGAAGATTAGATTTTTTCAGCGTTCGCGACTTTAAAACATGCGCAGTTAAATGAGGGACCTTCAGTCTTGTAAAGAGACTCTCGACAAATTTCGGATGCTCAGCACTGGTAACTTCCGGCATTCCAGCAATAACCAGATCGGCATTCGGAGGAAAAACCGTGGGAGCTGATGTTGTTGACTGCAGCGCGCTCATGGAAGATCTAACCTCAGCCAAACTCGATTGGAGACGAGAAATATCCTCAGTATGCGACGAGACGATGGCGGACATGGTTGCACACTCCTGCCTCACGAGGCCTACGTCTCTGGTTAAGGAATCGACAGTGGCCTGGAGAGCGTCCTGTTTATGCAAAACCTGAGCCATCTGAGACATAATAATGTTGAATTTATCCTCAACAGAGGAACCAGGCGCTGACGGATTATGCAAGGCGGTGGGCAGAGAGTCAACGTCAATGGCCTCCGGTTGATGTGGTTCCGAAGGAGTGAAGTTGAACTGCGACATGTCTGACCTCGAGAGTGATGGAGCGGGTCGCGGAGAAGTGAAGTCGGAGGCGATAGATGACGGTGGAGGAGTGGCTTTGGCAATCAGATGTTGAAAATGGAGGCGACAACACTCCGGCGCGGTCGAAGAGACCGCTCGCAGGCGGGCACAACTGGGATGAAACTCTCTACCGCATCCGGGGCAAGTACAGCTTAATTTGCTTATGGAATTGAGACACTTGTTGCAATACTTAATGACTTCTGACATCTAGCACATGTGGAGCTCGAAGATTTACATAAGCAAATCAGACAACGTACAACGTACCAAGTGGGGACGGGCCTGAGAGGATAGCAGCCAGTGCACGCAAGCCTTCCAGTAGGCAACCCACAGTACACAGAAGCAGACGGCAGCGAGCCACACGACACGCGGTCGGTGCAGACGTACCGAAGATACTTGCCTCCCCCACCCAGCCGTCGCAGGATACTGTCCAGGCGGTAACACGTAACACGCTACACGTAAAGAGACACGCTCACACGCGCCGGTACGCACACACAGGATACAGTCACTAGGGCCCGACGCCCGACGCACCAATCAGACGAGAGAAACGAGCACACACACGCACTCAGGATCACCGAATTGATACGTCTCTTAATGTATGAACAAGACAATAGCACGGTATTGATCGATGCGCAAGAGATCCGCGCACCGAGGGCAATGGCCACGCCGGCAGACAATTTACACGATAAATGATTCGACAGAAAACTCCAAAAAAGCGATAGATGCACTGCACTACTAGATGCGGTGGCGCGGCAGTGAGTCCAGGTCCAATATCCGAAACTGTGGGGCACAACTGAAGCTGAACCGCGACCGCGATTAAGCGAAGAAAAATATGCAAAACCGGAGCAGAAAAAGACACGTCCTTCCTCAGAGAGTGAGAGAGAGAGAGAGAGGCTTGCGGATTTGCAGACAACTCTCCCACGAATGTAGAATGGTTGATTCTGTAAGGAGGAGACCACTACCCAAATCTTCACCGCGTGTTACTAGCACGAAAAAAAAAGAAAAAAAAGGAGGAAGAGCAGGGCAGAATGGTGGGTGGCGCATCGGAGCTTGGATTTGTCGAGGTCGAACGAAAAAACGTGGAAAAACAAGAATGTAGGACGAGGTACTGCGATGAGATGGACAGAAAGACGAAGGAATATATAGAAGAAGGAAAAGACAGAGAAGCAAGTGAATAAAAAAAAAGAAGCAGAAGCAGATCGGACTGAAGAAACATCCCGACAGGATGACACTGATCAATCGCTTGCTTTCGAATGTCGTCGGACTGTATACCACCTACCCTTATTTCTTTCTACTTTTTTTCTATACCTCCGTTATTTTCACCTTTCTCACGTTTTTTCCTTCTTCACTATTATATTAGCAACTTTCGTTCTCTATTATATATTTTGTATAATCAACTTTCCTCTTTTGTCTTTCTTTATGTGTAGCATATTTTTTCTCAAATTTTAAAAAATTATTCTTGGGAATGGTTAAATAAAAACATAATGCTAAATGCCAAAAGAATCATTTTCAACATTTGGGAAAACCACGTTCATATTTTTCTTGAATTATCGAAATTCATTACAAAAATCAATTACGTAAGGATTACAAGATATAACTCCGCAGCACAACCTTCGATTACCTCCCTTCCCCTTCCTTTGATCGCTCTATTCGAGTCATCCAAATTTTCCAGCGCTAACCTAACTGCTTTCATACTCTGTTTTTCCACCTTATACTTGCATTTTTTATCTCATATATAAAAAGATCCAACTATTCTTTATTTCAAAAACAGTTATATATTTCAAAAAATATATAATTCTAAACGAAAAAAATATACAATCTAAG
>JABMBV010079154.1:0-12726 GCA_018906735.1 Mesochorus sp. PSUC_FEM 10030011 | reverse complement strand
TGGATAAAAGAAAAAAATATATAATTTTGAAAATAAGAATTTCAGATTTGGATTCCTAAAACGTGTGGTCCATTTATTTTTCTCGAATTTCTCGAATATTGTATACCTTCTTATGCTTCTGGCCGCTCTACCATTACGTTTTATATTTAATATGCATGTATATATACTTATATGATCGTATACGAACGCAGAACTCGAGTTCTTTTATTGTAGCACTATTTGTAGATATACTATAGATGTTTCTACAATTATACACTTTTCTGCTTTATTCTATACATATAGTTATTTTTCGAAATGTAAATTATAGTATATCTATAGTTTCGTACTAAAAAATGATCAACATGTACGAGCAATTTTGGCAATTCATAATAAATTGATAAGTTGAATAATAATTTCTTACTCAGAGATCATTGTTCATATTTATAAGATTGCAAATTTTACAAAATCAGATAGTGTTCAGTGGGATCATCAACTGCATGGTAATTACATGACGATGGTTTTATTTTATCTTGCAAATAAAAAGGGTAGTAATCTAGAAATAGGACTCTACCGTTATGTATCGTTACAAGTCCTTACGGTTTTTATCTATGTCTTATTTTGTTTCCTTCAAATATTATTACTTTCTTTTTAATTATATAGATTTTGATTTTCGGAAAGTTCTTTAAAGCTCAATTAAAAATACCGTACAATACTAAAATAAAATGGAGCTGAGGACTATTATCGACAATACCCTCATCTTTTCTGTCCCCAATCTTAGTCTTAGAACCAATAAGAAGCTAACGTCACAAGAAGATTGGATTCTGATACTAAAGTTTCGATCGCATCGTCTGTAGGAATGCGAAATTAAATTCGCTTCAATATTCTTGTCAAATTGGCAACGTGGAAATCAGCTGGTATGAAAAAAGTGAAACGAGGGTGGGAAAGCGAGCAAGAGAAGAAAAGAAAAAGAGAGAGAAAATGAATGAGACTATATCTCAATATATAAATATATATATAGAACCTTTGGACGTTGATCGATCCGTGGGTAAAAGGGGTTGCCCGCCTGGGGGTACGAATGCATGACATACACATAGATGCCGATATGGCAGAATCAAGTCTGTGTACCTGAGGATGAGGGGAAAGAAGAGTCACCAGACTGTTGTAGCTATACCGCATGTTTGGTTTGAAGGGATGAAACACCTCAAGGAATAAAAGCAGAAAAAAAAAGTTGCTAAACGACCAGGGGAAAACGATCCTTCGTCCCGTGGAGGGCCTTCAGGATATGGCTGTGTGTGAGAAAATTGACGCCTCAAGGGTTAAGCTGTATATAGCGTGCAAACAAGGGCCATCGACATGTTTTTTTCTCATTCAAACACGCGAGGTTTCTCCGCGGTAAACAAGACTATATATATCTCAGTACTGTTTTCGAAGTTGAATTTCATTTGCGATTCTTTTTTCACGATCAATGACGAAGATGTCTGAAAAAAAAACTACAGTAACTTGAACACCGAACACTGACACGGTATACCATGTAGTATTGTTCTGTTGGAATGAAATTGTGTTCCAGCAACTTCCGACAAGTTTCAAATCGGGTGATTCAGGCAAAATACTTCGACAGGAGGGAATAGCACCTATTTCCGTGACCTCGATTTGTCCAAGCGTACACAAAGTCAATAGTTAGGCAACAAGATACGAGCTGTATTACAACGTACTGAGTGAATATAGACATGATTTATATACATGGACACCGTCACATGCAGATGTAAAAAAGAGGATACAGCATGACTTCTCGATAATGATTTGATCCGAAAACGTTTAACCAATCCCACTTGACTCTGCGCTTATTCCGATTCAACCTACACTGTCGAACCTAAATCTATCTGACATCGATGAAACATATACTAAAGAGAAACTTTTGAAAACATTGAAAAGATTAGATTAGTTAAGTCTTTATAAACATGAGTATTTTTTCAGAAATTTTTTAATTTTTTTTATACAAAATCAATAATGAAAAGAAAATTATACATCAGCCATTGATCGTTAATGTTTAAAAAATTGTCTAAAATAAATAATTCATATAACGGTTATTGCTATTATAAAATATATGTTATGGGAATTTGTAAAGTTTTGTTAAAATAATATAATAACAATTCATAACTCATAACACAACTATTACGTGATGATTTATTGTGTAACAGATTCGATTTAAATATTTGTGATTTAATATATTTCATGCACTCAATCGAAAGTGAAGGTCTTGATGTATTTTTTATTTCATCAAAAATTTTTTTTTTTTCAATATGTTTTCAAAAACAATTAGTACAATAAAAAATAGTACAATAGTACAATTCATAACATGACATATCATTGTTTACGCAATCGCTCGAGTACTGACCATGGTCAATGCTGTGTATGTGCATGACCACTGAAATAACACTTACTTTATATCTTCAATAAACATTATTTAAAAAAAAAGTTTATTCTTGATGCGAAAAGTTAGTGTGATCTCTAAAAAAGCATGAGGAAGCTCCAAAAATAATGATGTGCGAATCTCGCTTTCTTTGCGGTAGCGTACATAACTCTTGATACTCATACACATATTCTTTTGATAACTTGATACGTCGACTGAAGTGTATGCTAAATATATATCCATATTCAAAAAATACATTGCAATGCAAGTAGATGAGAATGATGATGAAAAAAATCGTCAGAAAAAAAGGGAGAATTAGAGGAAGCAAAAGGATCGAGTTGAATAGACAAAAGTTGTCGCCAGTGAAAAATGAAGGAGAAGGCTCAATGTCTTTCATTCCATTGCATATGCCTCGGGGTCGTGCAATAATGATATCACCATATTTCAAGAAACATGATAATCTCATCTGTCACAAATATTCATAACGTATTCTTCGAATGCATAAATATGAGAGTAGGTTCTCTGTGATCGCAGCGATTTCAAAATTTGAACGCAGCTATGGTGAAAAAATATATATATATTGTTGAAATGTGTACTTATCGTTTATATTTTATTGTTAAAAATGTTTCAGACATTAAAACAGGAAAATAATAAAAAATTACCAAATCTAATTATTTACAAATATATGCCTTTTTCGCAATGCAATAACTTATATCGCAATGGTATTAATTACAATGGTATTGTAATTGATAGCCCTGATATTAAATTGTTTTGACAATAATTTTTGTTACTTACTGGAAAAAATAAAAAATGTTATACAATTATGTAAATATAAGTTAAAATAAAAGCTTTAGTTTATATAATAAATACATAATTGAAAAATTTAATTTGCAATTGTATATAAAAGTAATTGTAAATATAATCTACGATTAGTTTGATTATACATAGAATTTTGATAAATGAACATCTGAATAGAATTTAATATGAGTGGTATACAATCATTGAGAGTCGATCGCTGCAATTGCATTTATTTCTACTGATTGTAATATCAAATGTATATATAGACATACATATATATTATACAAATATATTATTTTATAATGTCGTGAATATTATGCAAACGTTCGATACTCAGTGAATGGAATCCAATAAGCTTGATGGATTTCTGTGTGTATAAAGCGTGGTGAGTAATTGCCTCGGAGAAATGAACATGCATCGTGTGAATGATGAATCGATGATGAGGATTTTGCGCTCGAAGGTAGATGATATAAAAAGGATTGAAAAATAGAGGGCAGAGATAGAGTTTATATGCACGCTGGTGGTAAATTGCAAATATTTTCTCTAGTCTTGCACGTTTCTCTCGGGATAAAACGCGTGCCATCTGCATTGGGAAGTATATACGAGTTGACACGAAATTGAGTGGGAACAACGAACGATAAGAAAAAAAAAGAAGATAATGACAGAGTAGAAAAACGATAAAAGATGGGATTCCTTGTTCTCGCCGTGCTTCTACTTGGGATCGAGGTGACTTTGCCATTTCGTATCGTCCCATGGGGCCACCGACTTACTACAAACGACTACGAGGACAACAACAATGACTATCTTCAATGTACCGTCAGGACAATTGAGAAATTACGAGGAACCACTATGATATGTCTGAAATTCTATATTGACGATGACTTGGCCAACAAGGCATCTTCAATAGTCCAGAGTCTATTCGATATGAGAAGACCAATAACGCTGATAATATCAGAAACTTATAAAGTGAAAACTAGCGGTGCTGTCCAAGAAAATATGTGCATATCAACTGTGAATAATAAGACGTTCCTTCGTAAAATTCTCACGATGCTCTATCACGATGTTCATCATAGAAAATGCATCATTTGCGTAACATTTCCCGTTCAAAATGACCTTAAGGAACTTACCGAAATAACCAATGGTATCTGGACTACCGGCGTACCCAGGAATATAATTTTTATTGTTTCAAATTTCAACTCATCAGTTGGAATTCGGATAATCGGAATTTCCTCTTATTCCAGGGGAAATTGCCTACGAACTAAATTAATTGAGGTAAACAGTTTTTTTACATTCATTAAAATATGTAGGCTTAAACATATTGTTGGGGTTGGTTAATATATATATCAGCTAACATTAATCAGCCACCAATGCATCATCGGTAACTAATGAGAACATTCGATGATAGCTACCATTTTACAATAAAAAAAATGTATACATCACAAGCTATGATTAATTGATTTTTTCAACTAATATGATAAACATTTGACTATAAATATAAAAGGGATTTTATATATTTTGAATTATTTCTAATAAATCGTCAATGGCAATTATCTATATTCATACCTCTACGCCAATATCTAGGTACCAAAATTTGTTCAATATTCATAAAGTGTACTTGGCGAAGTAAAAAGTGATTCAAAGCGAAATAGTTGATTTGTTATGGTAGTTTTCCAATGTCTTTATCGTTGAAAGAACATTTTGACGATCCACAGGTGGGTTACTATCGAGACAGCAAGTTGCACGTGTACGAGACTGGATTTTATCCTCATTTGAACGATCTTGGTGGTTGTAAGTTGTCGGTGATGGTACAACCGCCGATGTTACCGTACATCGAGAGAATGGACAATTTGCCGGGTGGTGTAATCGGCGATTTGATGGAAACAATGGGTAAATCAATGAACTTTACGCCCAGTTACGTGTGGTCGGTGACTCACGAAGACATGATTAATCATCTTTATTCGAGGGACTTGAATATCATGGTAGATATGACTCCGAGAGCTACCATACCACTCACGGACTACAGATTCTCTGTGGGCGTTGTCGGTATTTATTTCATAGTGCCGCGAAGAAACAAGCGAAAAATATGGAATAATATTCTTGCTCCATTCGATCAATTGATCTGGTTGGGAATAGTGTTGATCTTGATTCTGATAACTGTTTTGTCGGCATTAACTCGGAGAATGGATAATGTCAATATGGTTCTAAAGACTTTCGGTACTTTGTTAGGAATTGTAGTTGACGGAATAATATCTGCAAAAGGTTGGATAAGAATATTTTTCTGGTTCTGGCTTTTGCCTGCTTATGTACTTGTACAGTCATACTTGGCTTGTCTAACGAAGGACATCACCGTGCCAATCTTTGTACCAGAGATGGAAACATTAATTGATTTGGCAAATTCCAAACTAAACGTAATGTGCGGTCGTAGCACAAAAAATGCTATCTGCAAGCTCAACGGTAAAACCTTTCAGATGCTATGCGCAAAATGCCGGATTTCCAACGACTCCGAGATCTGGTCAGACTTTTATCCAAATTTCATGAGAACCGGTAAAATGAATGAAACATCAGTTATCGCCAATTCAGAGTTTCTCGAAGCGCATCCGGTTTTCCTCCGTGTTCATGCCATACAAGATAAAGTAACTCACGTAAATCAACTCATCGAGGTACGACCAGGAAGCGCTTGGATTTTTAAAATGAAAAAAATCTGGGAACGTATTTTTGCGAGTGGTCTTATGCATTACTGGAAACGGCGTTACATGGACATCAAAAGACGCAAAGCTGCTATCGATTCGATCCATACTTTTCATTCAGAATTTGGATGGTACAGTTTTATATTGCTGATTGGAGGATGGATCATTAGTTTTGGAACTTTAGTTGGTGAATTGATAATTAACCGGATGCGTCAAAACAATTGGAAATCTTGCTAACTTGTTAATTTAAGAGAATATTTAAGTAAGACAAATTAATGTAGAGTTAAAAGAATACATTTTAAATAAAGGGATATTATATAATAATAATTGAATACTCGATTACATTATCAAATAAACTCTTAGCATCAATACTGTTTTCGATGAGTATTAAAAAGTCAACCGATAAAGGAAGTAGCGCTAAATCGGTTTTTTGATCTGATACATTTTCATTGGAATTTCTACGAAAATAATCTACAGCTAGCTATAGTTACCTTATTAAGTTAATTTAACATATGACAAGTTGAAAAATAATCTTGAAACGCCGCTAATTTTCTTAAAGGCTTAAAATCCGTTAATCTTCAAGGTTACTGTGAAGTAATCAAAGTTAATCACGTACCGCGATAAGGGAGCGTTGAAATAGTCTGTGGGTTAATGTTGCGGTGGTTCGAGTTGCCGAAGGCTTCGCCGGTAAACTGCATGATCGCGTAGTTATTTGCCTAATTAATAACGTTGCACGCGTTGCCCAAAGGTGAATAAGTGGAGAGTTCGGTAACTAGGTCAAACCATCGCGGTTCGAAACGACCGTAGCTCTCTGGGTTCTGTTTTCTCCATCCTTCCTGCTCGAATCTTATTGAATTATCGAACATATGCTTGCACTATTATGACATTCCAGGTTCCTGTGGGACACGTCGTCTTCGTAGTTCCTTCTTCCTATATATATTCCTATACATATATTCCTATATATATATATTTCTCCTTCTTCACTATATGATCCAATACTTGGCGGCTCCATCATCTCCGCTAACTTTTGAAATATCCCTCGTTTCTCTGTCTGTCTGTCTGTCTGCCTGCCTGTCTCTCTCTCGTTATGAAAGCTATTTCGTAGAGTCAAGATGCTCTTGCAGTGCATAATTTCCGGTAGTTGAGACCAAGATCACTAGCTTTCTATGGGAAAACGATATACGTATGAATGATTCTATGTGTATATTTGCAATATACATATATATACACCTAGACATGCATATACATTTATGGACTAAAGAGATTGAGAGATTAGCAATTATTACAACAAGAATATTCACTTTTTTAATCGTTTTCTTGAATTATTAATAGAAGCTCTTTCCAATAACTGCTTTTAAACGAAAATAACATAGACTTCAGCAAACTTATGCGATTATTTTGAGTATTCTAATAAATAAATAATTGATTACTGTTTGAAAAATAAAAATATGATTTTTTTTTCTTCTACGTATTATTTGTGTTGATAATCTTTAAAATTTAATTTTGTTTTATTCAATTCAGTCGTTTAAATTATTTTGATAGAAATATGTGTTTTCAATGATTTTTTTTCATTTGAATAAAATCCGGCGATATGTATTCATTCTGTATAAAGCTGATCCTCAAAATACATCTTAGTTCTCAGAATAATCTTTCAATTACGTAGATTGATATTTTGAAGTACATTGGCCAGACAGTCGAATTAGGGTGATTCTAATCATCAGAAAGCTACGTCGTTGGATTCTCGCAAATCCTTTTAGGAACAGATTGAATAATGAGATGTGATTCATGTGTAATATATACGTCTTCCAAATCCAAAATTACCTTTGATATAAAGTTTGGCTAAAAGCCTTCTTATACTAAATGGAATGGTATTATTATTATTTTGTGAATTCCCTACAGTCACTGACCAAATGAAATATAATCTCTAATATTGCAACGTATGTAATAATCGGATGTACTCCGCAAATAATTAAGCATACGTGGCTACTTCACTTTCTCTAGTAGCTCATCAAACTCGGTTGGTTGAAACACGCGGAAAACTACAAAAGGATTTCAATCAAGCTTAATATATCTAAAATGCTGTAAAGTTACTTTCTGATGGTATAATTACGATTGATTCAGTGAATTATGTTTCAAAATACCGTGCATACTCAAATCCTACTTTCGTGTTATTTATAAAAACTTGACTATTCATACTTCTGTTTCCGTAATTATTTTTATTAAAATAGCTCTTAAATATAAAAAGATACAAAAAACGTTTCTAAAGATTAAGTTCTTCACTTTTATTGATTTCGTAAAATTAATTTGTGAGATTCGAGTAATAACTACATCAAAACAATTTTCACCTATTAAAATTGTCTTTCCTCATAGTTTTCTTCGCATATTTTTTTCTACTGTTATTTATCCGTTTACCATAGACTGGATAAACCTGAGAGGGATAAAGGTGAATCTTTTAAGCTTCGCAGGACTCAGAGAGAAGAGAAAGAGTGTGTGAGTTTGAGAGAGAAAGAAGTGACCGGAATTACTATCCTGGGTGGACTCCTCATCCGATCTCTCTCCTTTTTCCGTATTCCGATTGTGTCTCTAATTGTACTCTGTACCGGATTATGCAACGTTAACTATATCGAACTCGTTAACACATCGAGACCAGTTTCACCTATTCGTGAACGCTTAAGTTAAGCTGAGCTTATCCAGAACTGTATACAGATATACCGAAACAGAAAGAATATTGGTGATACAATTTCGATAAGTCGAATTAGTATATATACGAGAATAGTACATATACATACTATATAAATATATAAACATAGTATTTTATACAATGAAACGATTGCATACTGTTCGATTCAATTTCAAGGGTGAGTTCTGTGAAATAATGATAACAATTATTCTTGAAATTCATTGTTAAATCGTTAACGGATAGATCACTGGGTAAACCCTGTATGCAATCTCGATGAAAAATATATACATATCTTAACTTGTCCATAGATATAACAGAACGTTTGGTATCGAATGAATTCTGGATTTCATCTACCCTTCTCTTCCTCACCTACCAATTGAAGTCCCTCCCCGTATAGTCGGTTATCAGCTTTTGTGAATTCGTAATTGAGTCAGTCGTTAATCTTACGGAGATTAAAATAGACGTAATCGGCTTTCATGAAGCCGACCACTAAAATTGGCGAGTGAACGTAGTTTTGGTTGGGGGTTAGAGTCGTCAGAGGTGACCCGGCATCCGGTGATTTAGTACTTTTTTTTGTTTTTCCGTTTAAGCTTATTTTTTATCTTTTCAAATTTTATTCTCTTTCGTCTTGATGTATTTGTTTTCATCAGCTAGATATGAAGAGTAATGTATGGAATATAACAATTCAAGTCAACGATCAATATATAATGAATGTATATCAAACGTAATATTTATGATCATTTCATGTAACAGTATTATCTACTTTTTGTATACATTTTAACTTTTTAACAAAGGTTATATTCAACAATTTTTATATAAATGTGACTAGCTATCAAACTAATATTTTTGCTTTCTTTCGACAATGATATATACTTGACATCACTGATGTTAATTATTATTTTAAAACAATACAACCTGAAAGTCGTTAAAAGATACCTATGTACTAATTGGTGTATGTATAATTATTATTCGTACATGAAGTTAATAAATTATTGCATATACTGCTACTATTGTATATACTACGCATATAACTGCTAATAACAAATATGTATCTTGGAATTCTGAATGTTACCATCCTTATGTTAAATCAAAATCAACATGGTTACTATCTCGAAACAGTTTTGAGATGGTATTAGCTGAAAAATTAACGACGATTCTCATCAATTTGTCCAATGTAAGTGACTATTAATGGATGACAAGTATAGCGCTCTTATGAGATATGAGAAAAATAAATAAAAGGGATATGCGAACAATTCATGATAGATATATTTTCTCTTTTAGCTCTTTATTCGTAAAAGTGAGGAAAACGATGTGTTTTTCATGAGGATTCCCTCACGGAGCAAGTTTTTATTCTCGTTGCTATGACACTTTCATGGCTTGGACAGATGATAGGGCAAAGCTCGTTCGTTACACTCAGACTCCGAAAAGCGTGAATTTAAGTATATACATATATAGAAAGTGGAATAGAGTGAGAGTGAAAAAAAAGGAGAAAAAAACTCTCCCACACAGTTTCGGCTTATGTCTATACATATAGTTCAACCAACTCTCAGTATAGCAAAGCGCACCATCCCAACCACGTACATACCCACGAATGTTGGTCCTGTGGGCGTGTATACGCCTAATCCAGTTTCTCAAACTAATGGTTTGGGGTAAATGCTTTTGGGGCTCTGAATTCTGCTCCCGAAGGCCAACATCACGTGTCCAAACTTTCATCGATCCAACAAAACGACTATTAGTTTCACTCGTACTGTTTTTTTTCCCCAAGCTATGCGATACATAGTTACAATAACGTTTATTATGAGAAGTGAAGTGTACGATCCATATAGAGCAATCGAGATCTATAAGAACGCTCAACAATGATTCATAATTATTACTTTTTCCAAAACGACGGTCAGTTATTATTTTTAGCTTTTATTTCGATAGAACTGTAATGAAAAAAATTAATTGGATAATAAAAAAATATATAGAGCGATGAAATTTATTAAAAATAAAATAATATCAAGATAACATACAACTTGAGAGAAGATAAAATATCAAGATGAAGATTCATTTCGTCATGAACTTATAATTAATCAAATAATGAATTTCTGAGTGGTATAAACTGTTTCAATGAGACATTGAATAAGCCATTTACATACTGTCTGTACACTCGCCTATTCTTCTATATTTCTCCTTGCTTTTATCATTACATAGGGCTCTGAGTTGCCAGTTTTTCGTTTCTCTCCAATCCCGTTTCTCTTTCTGGGGGCCGTTTGTTCAGCCTATATGCATAATCCGTATGCTATCCTGAGGTACTAAATCCTTTTAAGTATGAAGAAGTATAAACCCGCACCTCATACGTCTGGTGAGGATAAATTTCTACACGTGCTTCACATGCCTTCTGTGAGGTAGCAGTGAAAACCCTTCCCACGCAAAAGACCGGTTTGCTATGGCATAAAAACTCTTGAAATATATTTTCGGACTAAATTTTATTTAAAACTGAGCCCTGCACCACGTCGAGACAGAAATATTCATTTATTTAATTGCCAGAAAGGTCGAAAACATAAAATAAAAATTTTTCGACGTAATTCAACATTTTTGAAAAGTTGACATCTTTATTTTTTTTACATTTTAATTATCAGATGAATTCTGCACATTGTTTATTGTATTTACACGACAGCTATTTTGCTACAAAGCTTTTATTAATTTGGATCGTTTTAAAAATAATTTGACGAGTATTTTAATTATATAGAAAGTTTTTATTCGACAATCGAAGAAAAACCTATTATTATAGTTGTTTATCAGGTCATTTAGATTCATGAATAACTTTTTTTAAATAGGATGATTTTTAATTTTTTACAATAGTTATTTAGGTTTTGTTTATATGAGTAAAATTGGTCGAATTCGTCGTTCTTTACGATGGCCGTAGAAAAATATTTTCAAAATATTGTATCCAAAGAATTACAAGAAATACCAGAAGGAACCAACGATTGTTGTGCAAAGATCATTTTTTTCCTTCAAAGTTTATTCGTATTCACCTTTTGAAGTCAAAAGGCAAAGAGAAAAAGGGATTTTGTTGGGGCGTGCGTGGAGAGCAATACGAACAGAGAAATATCACGAAAAGTCGTATATTCTCTCTCTGCCACAGAGAGGCAGGACCCACCTCTTGCCATGGAGAAAGGAAAAGCTTAAGCATGAAAAATACGCGGTTCGGGGGATCGAAGCCAATACCTTCGATAACGTGAGGACGATTTATCACAATAGAAGAGACGTTATATATCCAATGTTCAGCTGCATCGTGTAGCATTTATAAATCGTACTTTCTTTTTCCAAAGTTTGAGAAGATGGCGCCGTGGAGAGAACTCACCCCTTTTACCAACTCCTATCTCAAGTATCCGCGAGCAGCATTGTCGAAAGTATCTGGGCGACATTATGCATTGCAACATACACATTGAGGGTATATGCATAATATATGAGTATGGTGACCCGTGACATAACAAATCGAGCGTTCCATATACATATGTACAGGTGGTAAACTACAATGTTTTACGAGCAAAGCAAACCTTTGTGTTCAAAAAAATAAAGAGTGCGTACATGAAGGAATAACAAAGAAATACCTCGGAGTGATATTAATAAGGGTTTTAACGAGATCTAGAGTGTCAACTTTAACTTTAAGTAAAACTTTAAATTTTATGTAGGCATCATATATCTATACTGGTATTTTTTGCTGTGAGTAAAGAGACTGCATAAGTATTTAATTTCATGTAAAGTCTTAAGGAGATTATGGATGGGTAAAAAGACACCTTGTATTAAGAAACCGAATAATAATGTATTTTTAAGGATTTTACATTAGATATTAAGTTTTAAATATTACACCTGATGCGAAATAAATGGTTTACTAATAATTTTTATGAAATAAAGTGACTTTAATTATGATTTTTTAAAGTAATAAACAATTTTAATAAATCACGGTCAATTATGGTTATTTTTTTTCTTAATTTTATTGAAATTATTTCCTATTTATATGCAAAAAATTAATTCTATCTGTTCAGTATTAACATGTTTTTTTCGATATTTTTCTCTTCTTGTTGCAATCTTTAAAAAATAATAACTTTTTTAATACGTAATCAATTTGATTGAAATTTTGTAGGATAATGTTTAAAAATATGTATAATACAATATAAATTTTTTAA
>JABMBV010079043.1:0-12736 GCA_018906735.1 Mesochorus sp. PSUC_FEM 10030011 | reverse complement strand
AAAATACAAACAAACAGAAAAAAAAGAAACTTTTTTGAAAAAATTTTTGAACTTTAATTTCCGTAAATATACAGAAATCTCTGTACCTAAAAAGTATATATATTTCATTAAAACGAAATACAAATCAAGCGCATGAACAAAAATAATAATATGAAGAATACGAAGAACAATGAGAAAATTGACGCACTTATACAACGTGAAATATTGATTACCGCGCGCGTACGTCAAAATATTACAACTGCGTGTCACGATAAATTTTTTTTTTCGATATCATATATACAATCTGCCTGATCATTGTCCAATCGCGTTCACCCTCGGCTGCTGGTGTATTACGTCTAAATAACATTTTGACGCTATACGACAAGTATATATATATGTGCGAGCGAGTGAGACAAGGACAGCGAGATATGACTCGATTTATTATTAATTATTATCTCAGCTGCCAATATCAACGCGCGCGCTCGAGGAGTGTGAGACGCTATCCACTTGTTGATGTACGTGTGCCATTATTATAACCGTGATTAACCGTACTCATGGCTGTCCGGCTGTTCGGCACCCACTGTAATATCCGTGCCTATGATATGGCATATATACATATATATGCATTAGCTTTATTAATACGCGTTTATCGATCTCTCTCTACCTATCTATCTATATACACATACGTACATATCAAAGTATTGGAATATAGTATTGGCCCCATATATATATATATATAGACGCAAATATATGTATATAATGGTACATGTACAACCACTCACCTCAGTGGAGATGTCGATGCCCTGACCTAATTACTCTAATTGCCTTCGACGTCCAGGAGCGAATATTCGCGCTCGCGAGCGCGGGAGAGCGAGACCGCCAATCAGCGAGTGGTATAATTAGATAGCGCGGCGGCCGTGGCTCGTCGGTCTGATCTCCCCTCCCTCCTTTCCACCCTCCCTTCCACCCTCACATCTCCCGATCCCTCGAACGAAACCGTGAAAACCATGTACTCTTTGAAGGAAAAAAAAAAGGGCGAACTGTTTAATCTCACTGGGTACAATAGGAGAAATAGGTACGTAGTTATCTTTCTATGTACATTGAGAGAGAGAGAGAGAGAGAGTGATAGAGAAAGAGAATTTTGCGACCAGTATAATGGCCCTTTCTACATCGTAGAGCTCCACTTTGTTCTCCAGCTATTATTCGAGCTCTTCCCTTCCGTTTCAAACTCTCTCTCTCTCACTTTCTCTCTCTCTCTCTCTCTCTCTCTTGCCTCTATCTTGGTATCTTTCGTTCTCTCATATCCTTCGAATCCCATTTGAATAACAGGTAAACTGGCAACGGTTACTGTATATATATATATATATAGTTGTAGAAAAGGAAACGATAAATTCGATAACGAAACATTGTGTAGTTCACGAAAAATAAATTAAGCGGTTTTACATCGGGTAAATGAGTGCAGAATTCGTTTTTTTTTTTTTTTTTTCATTTTTAGGTTCGACGACTTCAAAGCATCGATTTTAAACATCGTAAATTATGTTCGAACATCGATAACTTCCGATTTTGTGGGTTACTGCGCTGCTGTTTTTTTCCGTCCCTTTTGAAATGATACTCGTTACTTTATAGTCGATTTCATTCCATTCCGATTAATAAAATTGCTAAACGAAACGATTTCGTTTTATTTTCGAGATGAAAGCTATATACGAGAATCATTCGATGAAAAAGCATCGAATTTTTTTTCTTTTTACTTTATCCAATAAAAATTGATTTGATAAAGTAAAATAATCATCATATCTAATATGAAATATTTTTTTCTCATTGATTCAAACATATCCAATCGAGCGTTTTTTATTCGAAAAATTATTTATCGTTTTAGAGGAAATTAAGTTACTGAAAAAATATTAATAGATCTGCTAATAGACGTACTAAATTAATTGGACAAAAATGGAGCATTCTCCAAATCATGAACGAGGTAGTAATTTTTGTATTATATCCGATAGATAGAACGTATATGCGCAAATCGAATTCGTTGTCCATATAATTTCAGTCAATTTATACTTCAGCTTGTAAGTGTGAGAAGAAAAAATGGTTTATCGCATCCTTTCGCAAGTTGGTGTGCTACTGTTCCAAGTCAGGGGTTGATGAATGAGCAAAAAAGAAAAGAACCGAGGTATAAGAAAGTGCATTATACAAAGATGTATATGTATATAGATACACACACACACACACACACACACATGTATCGTAGTATGCTCGTAGTATGACAAGGTAAATTTAATATTCGATTCGTTATCTAACTAGCTAAGTTTGTCATCGCTCCGACGCGGGCGAGAGGCTTTCAATTTAATTAAGGGTATAGCTCTCTGAGTATAACGGAGAGAAACGCGAGAGGCGTACAAGCCAGTCGAGATATTCCTATAGATATATGTATATACGTTCTGGATTGTGTACAACCCAGGTGCGTTTAACGTATACGTATATAGACTTCGCTCTCTAGGAACGAGGAAAACAGAGGAAAAGGAAGATATAAAAAACAGGTGAGAGCTTGCAGAAATGAAAGAGGCTGAGATGAGGGAAAAAAATTTCATTGCGCGTCCTTTTCTCCCGCGGCTTTATTTTTTAAGAGTTAGCAGTCGTCGTTGCGGTCAACGACACTCTGACGCGTTTGAAACCTCTGTACAATCTCATTATTTTATATTTTATTGCTTTTTCGCTCGTTCGTTTTTTTCATTCCGCCCTCTCGACTCTTGTCTTCCCCTCGTCTTGTGTAGGCGCTTCTTCTTCATATGCGCAGGGAGACGCAGAGAAGGAAAAAAAAAGTGATTTATATGATGGTACAAAGTTTGAAAAAGTTAAATACTCGTTTAGCGACAGTCTGCAATGGAGGGATGAGCAATATATAGAGAGAGAGAGAGGGCAGGAGATAGGGTGAGGATAAAACTTCACATTTTTATGTCTTGTCCCAATTGTCCTTTTCCTCCCGGAAGCTGCTTCGATCAAAAATAGAAAAAAGAGAAATTGAATTTTTTTAAAATAAATTTTATTGAATGAAATGTATCTGTACCAAAGAAATATTGAAATATTCCATTAAAGCAATGAAAAAAAAAAATGTTTGATAAAAAAAATTCATCAAAAACACGTATCGTTCTGCCATCACAGACTCGAGATTATTAATTTAATTATTCATTTTTATGCTGAAATTTTTATATTGAAATGAATTTTTTTCGTGATCTCGTTGGTTCAATTTATTTTACGTTGCGCACAAGCAATATTGACGTTCCAGGGAGATAAAGTAAAATTTTTACAAAGAGAGCCCCGCCGAGATGGCTATAGATAAAATAATAAACTTTTGAAGGAATTCGCTGGCAATAACAGTACGGGCAAATGCTGCACCTCTGCATTAAAGCCCGTCGTTGCTCCTTACGCAATCGTTCTCCTGAATGCCCTCGAATCTGCTGTAATGGCCCGTTTGTGATAGGGACAAATTGATTTCAATTGCCGCCTACGTGCATGCAACCAACGAGAATTGACGAGGAACCTTGCAAATTGGATAATCGCCAGCGCTAGAGAGTGCAGAACCATCTCTCTGTCTCTTTTTCCCTCTCTCTCTCTCTCTCTCCTTCTGCTCTCGCCATCTCTATTTGTCTCCATCTCTGTCTATCTCCTTTTCTCCTTCTCTCTCTCTCTCTCTCTTCCTCCCTCCCTCTCTAGACAAGTCTCTGCTCACGGCACTGTGTAACATGGCCAGGAAAGCCCGCACCCCACAGTAGTAACAGCCAGGCAGCGCCAAACGCAGCGCACGAGAGAAGAAGTGAGAGCGAAAGAGGGACAGAGAGCGCGAGATGGAACTTGAGACATGGGGAGGGGGTGGCAAAAGGAATGAGAGGCTCGGGGGAATTCCCTCTCGTTTCCGTTTAGGGCTGGAGATACTCAGAGTTGCCAATGAAAATTGAATTATTTCAAAGACGTATAAATCTATATATCAATATATGTATATATATATTATGTGTGTGTGTAAAATACGATCTTTTCAACTACGTATATCTCTCGCCGGTTTCTGAAAACCGAGATAAAAACAAAGATTATGTAACCTGTAATAAAAATCTCTGCTAGTAAATGTGATTTATTTTTTTTTATCTTTTCGAAATATTTTTCTCTATGAAATCCATAATTTTGCATCTCAATATCGAGTCCAATCACATCCTAATAAAATATTTTTTTTTTACAAATCATTTTTTCGTTTTTTTTTTCTTCATATTTTATTGTTTTATTTTTCCATTTTTCAAATCTATTCTGACTATAAGTTTGCACCAAGTCATTATAGACTCATATTGATAAATGCATAGAAAAAGAAGAATATAAATAATATATGTGTTCGTCATCTTCTTCTTTATCTTTCTTCTCTCTCGATTTCTCTCTCTTTTTCCCTCTCGTCTGCAGTATCTCAAGCTCACTTGCGTCCATCCTTTTCCCCGTTTTTTTATTCTCTTTCTTCTCCACTTTCTCATCTTTAGTCTAGGATAAAGCGCGCACGGAGGCTCGAGAGACGAAGTAGGCGCGCGCGAGAGGAGGCCCGCGATCTTTTCGACCTACCCATCGCTACTGCTGATGCTACTACCACCTTTTATATACGTATATGCACTCTGAACCGCGCTCCGAAACTTTGTTTTCCAAGATCCTGAATATTTCAAGTATCTCACGAAGAATTCCAAAGAATCTCGCCAGCGTGCGCTTCCATGGCAGCTTCTCTCTTTTTCTGTCCTTCTCTCTCTCTCTCTCTCTCTCTTTTTCTTTCTCTCTTTCTCTCGCGGAAGTATGACGCGCCTTGGAGCTTCTCCGGCGAATCGAATACGAAATTCAATTCAAGAGGCTCCGGTGTGCGACCCGGTTAAAGGGGACGAGGGTGTCTGGATTTTCATATATATGCCTATAGTGCCTCTTTTCTCCATTCTGTACATATATATAACTTAAATATAGGATGTTTCGTGCAAAGTGAAATGATTTTTAGCGGAGGGAAAATTTTACGGTAACTACGACGATCATAGACGTTTTCGGAAAGCTCCTTAATATTGTTTCGTTTTTCCTCGGAGAAGAAGCTTTATTCTCGTGATAAGAAAAAAACAATCATCCACCTCTATATATTGACTATAAAACATAAATATAGTGAATTCTATAAAAAGTTTAAATAATATTTGAAATTTTGATATTTTAGGAAATATCAAAATTATTATATATCGAGATCGATAATTCATTTCGTATTCAGATTTCCGAGATTTTATCTACTTGAATAATGAAAATAGAGCACAATTTCGCTCTGAAAAAATTAAAATTAAAGAGCGCCGTTTTATCGTAATGAAAAATATACGAATAATGGAAAATTGAAAAAAAAACTAACGTTTTCAATCTGCCCGTTTTTTTTTCCCTTATTTATAATCGATCTTAAATAGCCTCCTCCGAAAATTGAATTTACACAAAATTTTCTATATATATATGTATATTTTCTATAGCAAACGAAAAATAGAGATAGAGAGTACCGGAAAAGCGCGAGATTCTGGAAGAAAATCAAGCATCAGCCATTCGCGAGATTAATTTCGTCGTTCCATAGCGCGCGCGAGATCTCCCTCGTTGGCTGTCACACAGGAATATAGAATGAGAGGCAAAAGCGAGGGGGATTCGAGAGGGAATGGAATACAGATTCAAATGTCGAGGAAGAGGTCGAGGGATTATTTCGCGAACTATTCGATAACCGATATAGAGGAAAGAAGAGATTGAGTATCGGAGATGGAGAGTGCGAGAGGGAAAGGAAAAGAGAGAGAAATTTTACATTGTGACAGCTCGCACTCCTTGCGTGCACCTTCGTTATTTTTGTTTCTTCTTTTCTCTCTCGTCGTTTTTTCTTTCCTCTGTACGTTTTTCCCTTCAAAGAATATTTTATTATCGATTTGAGTGTGGAGCTCGGTCAAATGATTTCCATTAAACGCACAATCGATCCCCGTGAGCGAAAAAGAAATCTCAATATCCTTCATCTCCCTAATCCTCCGACAAATTGGTTTTTTCCCCGAGCCACTCTTATCCTCGCGAGCAGCGTAAATAAAAAAAAAATATATATATATATGTATCAATTTATACGCGAGAAAATTGATACGAAGTGCCTTATATTCCCTATAATTCAATCATCAATTATTTATGTTCATTTTTTCTTCTCTTCAATATTTAATCTTGTTTTCTTTTTTTTTATATTATAGGCTCTATACGCGCCAATGTTAATGAAAAAGAAACCGTGAGAGGAGGCTTCGACACCGTTCTTGTGATGCCGAATCAAGCGCCGATCCAAATACCCGACCTTCTCAATTTCTCAGCTGATCTTGATGAGGATGACGACAGTCTCGAGGGCTTCAATCCGTTCCGTAATTTCTCTCCGAGTTCCAGATTCGGTGATATATTCAAGGCGTTGCAAGGTAAATACACAAATAACTCTACGTTAGAAAATTTTGTTCGTAATTTTCCATGTGAGGCTTGAATTTACCATAAAAAGGGATTAAAGTTCGAATTTAATGATTTTTAGGCCAATTTATCCCTACTTCTTTACAATTATTGCCTTTAATATTACTTTTTCCTTTAACAACTTGGCGTCGAGACATCTTTTGATATATTTTAATCCTACGAGATTTTCAGCCGAGGAAAAAAAAAATAATCTGTAACTTTAAAACAAAAAGGATTAAATTTTAGCACTATCTTTTATAAAAATAAATTACATTTTACACTGAATCGGATAATTTTATAATAAATTCAATTATTCAGATAAAAAAAAATTTCTGTAATATCCTATTAAATTCGTGGACACGTGCAACTTCAATTGAATCGTTTGTTACTAATTTCACCTAAAACGCCTCGTGCATAAAGACGACGAGAAAATGAGAGATAGACGAAGAGACAGAAAAAGGGAGGGTGAGGAGAGGGGGAGAGCGTAATCCCATAGCTCGTCTCACGCTCACTCAATGCTCTCATCACCTGCGCCGGTGCTGGAAACTCACGTGTCTCCCATTCATATATATAGTAGGAAAACGTTAAAACGCACTTGCACCCGCGACTTCAACACAAGCGTTTTATGCACATATATATATATCGGCGCATGAACGTCGCAGGCTTTATCCGTAACAAAATTACTAAGAATATTCATTGCGAGTTTTGCATATGGAGACAATTATTATCCATATGCGAAAGAATGTAATATTTAAATTTAATATAATCCACAAATTGCATATATGTACATTAAAAAAAAAAAATACATATATATATAATGATAAAGTAACGTAAAATGTAAAATATATCGCGAAATATTGTGCATAGAATCTCATTTATTTAAATGGCTGAAGAAAAAAAAAAAGGAGCGTAAATTATTTCGTGAAACGCTGAAAACTCAGGTTGCGTTTATCGAACTGTCGTGAAAAAGATTATATCTAATATCCGCGTTTGATGTTGATCGCGGGAGAAAATTTCCGATAATAACTATTGGTAAAACTCCAAAGAGAATTTCCTCTTCTGTTCGCCAACTGTATATAATGTTTTCCAAAAGTTTTCACCGATTTTATGAAATTTACTTTTCAATTTTTAATTCTTCAGTTCTGAGGGTAAAAAAAAAACTCTTTTTTTTTTCAATACACATTTTTCGCACGATGATTTTGAAGCAATTACGCAGATAATATATATCTTCGAGTTATATATTTGTTGAGACGTAAAAGCACGACTGACAGATGGAAAATAAAGTTAAACTGGATGTGAAAGGAAGAGAAGCGTTATATCTTTGGTAACATCGAAAATAAATGGATTTCTCTGCATGAAGAGGAAATTTACTTTTAGCCATATAAATTCTCTGGCTTCGAGGCATATGCTGTTTGTGATACGGTTCAGGTTATAATAAACCCTACAAAGGATTCAGATATTCTTCCCTTTATCTTTCTCAGTTTTCTTCTACATAATATAATCAGAGCGGTAAATGATTTTCGAAATGCATTCTAACGTTATATGTAGAACGCAGTTGTACGGAAGAAAATATTCTGTCACGGTATCGAATCGTATCTCAATTTCTTTCTCTCTCTATCTTTCTTTTTCTATCTCTTTTTTCTATCTCCCTCTCTTTCTCTGCTTCTAGCACGTGGAGAATCTTTTTGATCGTTCACAGAGAAACATTTTGCAGCAAACCAACTGCGTTTTATTTCAGCAAAATATATATTTTTTTGTTTCATTCCAACAAACAGTTTTCATTGTGCTTACGGATTTAAAAACGAAAAACCTAGCAAATTGTGCAAAAGACCATTCATTTGCATTGTCTATCTCGTGGAAAAAAAATACTTTGGTTTCATGACATTTCTTTGAGCGCATTTTTTTCCTCTCTCTCTCTCTCTCTCTCGTCTGAATAACATATAATTTGGTACTGGCTAAATAAAGTTGAATTAAATTGAAAATTAAATAAATAAAAATCGTGACAAAAACTATAAAGATGGAGCATGTAAAAAGAATGATCCGTAAAAATTTTGAAAACCTAATGGGAGATATTCTCATCGCTAATTGTAAATCCAGCTTCGAAAAATATATATTTTTTTTCGAATAGTAAGCCAAAAAAACTTTTCACGAGTCTGAGACTCGGTATATCGAGACGAGAGTTTGATCGCAGTAAAATATCTCGAAAAGTGTTTTCAGCGTATAAGCTCAAACGAAATGCAACATGGACGTTTTACAAACGGTAAAGGTTCATCCCTATTTCGGCTAGTTCCGTTTCCAGCCATCAGAGCCTTGTCATTGTTGGCTTTGTGGCACATGAGGGAGAGAGGGAGGGAAAGAGATGAGGGGAAAGGGAGGGAGGATGTATCCACGAATATAGTTGCCATGTCAGCGTGAAAAGGAAACGAGAGGAAAAAGCTACGAGAAAAAAAAGCCTGCGAACGAAAAATACGAGAGGACAAAATACACACGGAGAGCTCACCCTCCGGAGTGCACGAGAGGGAAAAAAAAGGTAGAGAATGCGGTGGGAGAGTATGGTACCTCCTGGTTTTCAACCACATTTATGCGGGATAGAGGATATGGCATACGCTGTTGGATGTGCACAGTATATTGCACCTCCGTACTATAATACTATACACACGTGACGTACTATATACGCACACACACACACATATATATATATAAATGTAAACTGTATGGTTGAAACATGAACGATGAAAACGCGCCCATATTCGTTCATCGTGCAGAGTATTGGCTGCTCGAGTTTCGGAAGGTGTACGATGAAAGCCGATGATCGATGCCCTCACACGCCACCACATGTACACAAATATCTATACGAAACTGTATATATATATATGTATATATATGAACGCACACAATACGTATATATACATATATATAACAAACATTTGGACAGCTTGCGAGTGAAAAAAAAATGAATAAAAAATAAAAACTACCTAGACATATGCATATGCACAGATATGTAACGAAATCTTTTTCACGATCGATGCAGACTGTGGATGATGATTTCGAAAAAAAAAAAGATATGAAATAAGAGAGTCTTAAACTGGATGCTAGAACTCTGGAGGTTTTTTGCATAATGCATTTAAAAAAAAATGAAATAAACGTCTTGAAGACTTAATTGTATATAAGATCTCTCGATGTCTTTATTGGAAACTGTATACAGTCTGAGTAATTAATTTTATTCAATTCAATCGTCGAAGCCGCAGGAAAAGGAAATTGAAATTATATTCGTGTTAAAATGAATTCGATATCGCGGTTATATCTCGAACAAGAAATCGATGAATAAATGAATTATTTTTAATTTGTGGATGCAAAATACAAAAAAAAACCATTTACGTGTCATACCGAGAGCCAGTAATCCCGAAATTTTATCATGATCGATCGCGTCACCCAGATTTACGGTGATGTTGAATTTCGAAAAAAAAAAAATGGCCTGTATACATACATTATACCATGTGTACATATAACGTATGTAGAGTGTAGTACAACTCTTTCCCGACGTTGGACGTATGGAAAAATGTGGAGTACCTTGGCGAGCTTCCAATCCGAAGTGACCGATACTCGTGTCTGCGAATTCAGTCTGCTATACGTCTACAGATATATTTGTAGATATATTTACATATATACATGGAGAATATAAGCGAGACTGCGCTCATGGGGGAAGAGGAATAAGAGAGATGGAAAGAGAAATAAAAGGAATGGAGGTAAAAGGATATGATGCACCATCGTGCTGAGACACAGCCAGCACAATTATTGGTAGTTCACGATTTTTAAAATAGAACTGTGCTAAAATTAAAATTTTTAATAACCCTAGAAGCGCACTTTGGATATTTTATTTGTATAAGTACTAGGAATTCACCCGGCTTCGTACAGACACAATTTACTCAAGCGAAAAATATAATTACGCTTATCAAAAAATATTAACGCTGTCGTGTCCAAATTTAGATAATTTTCCTTTCGATCTTTTCGTAAATAAATTACGAATATCAAAAAAAAATTTAGCCAAATCGGTTCGTTCGTTTTTATACATAGATTAAGTGATTCCAATGACTATTTCGTATTCATTTACTTGGTACAGGTCAATAACTGTCCCAGTTTTCTTCCTCCTACATATAGCCCTTTTCATCTCTTTCTTCATGTAAAATGCAAACCAAAAGTTTTGTAAAGTAAAATGGACAAGATATAAACAAAACTTAGAAAATTACTTACAAAATGTTCTTTTTGGTATGTCCAGAGCGAAAGGAAACAGCGACGAAGAGTGATCTGTATTTGTCAAGTGACATTTCTCGACACTCTTTCTTTTTCATTTCCTATACATTTTACATTTCTTCACAAAATCACGTTATTCTTAGTCCCCGGTGATGTTGAAACGTCAGAGACGTGAACGATAGTCACACCTCGAGGTTTGCCACGTGTATGTGTGTGTTAATACTATATTTGGGAATTTACGGAGTTCACTGCTCACCCGAAACTGTATTACAGCAGTACGAGAAATGCCAAGAGGGATAAGAGAGAGAGAGAAAGAGAGAGAGAGAGAAAGTAAAGAAGAGACGAGAAGGGACGCAGCACGTGCGCATACGTTTTCATGCATGCTTCATCTGCTTAGATTCTCCATTTGCCCGCGCGCGCGTTGGTTTTCGGTGGTGAGAATCACACGCTTGGGGGTTGGGTTTTGCTGAATGTGTCGGAAAGAGAACACGACGTATGTCCCGTGCCCAGCATGGAAAGGGAGATTCTACGCGAAAGTTCATATCAACGCGGGCTGCCCTCTCGCATCGTAATACATACAACGTACATATATACAATGCACATATACATTCGCATACGTATTTGTGTGCATACATCAAGTTTTCACGTTGCTCGGGTAAGACTTCGCTCTTACTTACACACGAAAGTGGAACGTATTATACGTGATTCAGGCACGAATCAAACATATTTAGGTTTAGCGAACACGCATATGATAAATTTAAATTTCTTAAAAAAAAAAAAAAAGCTTCGTATAGAAGAAAATTAAAAAAGAACGTAGGGGGGGAGGGAGGAAAGAAAATATTAAGAAAATTGTCGTAAATGGAGTAATTTTTTTCGTATTGAAAATTTTAATATTCACTAAACTTTTTTTTTTATAACACTTTACCGTGAAATCACAATAAATGTTAAGGATATTTTGTGAAAATTGTACAAATTATTATTACAAGATAATTTTTAGCGTTGTGTTTATAGTAAAAATTACATACAGTAAAATTACCTAAAATTTGCTTCTCACAAATTTTACTATAAAATTCAGTAAAACATCCGGCAAATTTAATAAGTTTTTCCCCCAAAAAAAAAGAAGAAAATTTGATTTTTTTAATGAAAATTTCTGGAAAAGACCAGTTTATCTCATATTTGCCGTGTTTAAAATTTACCAAAAAAATGTTGTCAAGACTTTTTTTTTTCAAAAATGCACAAACTTATATAAAAATCGTAATTCTCGTTACGAAATATATCAGACTGATTAACGAATTTCGCAAATATCATTGAATATATCGTCACATGAGTAAATGCATTAAGAAGCCTACGAGTTAATTTGATCGTGAGATATATCGAGTATAATTGAAACCGGATAAGGAGATCATTGCCTGGGTAATGACGTTGTTGAATGTACGAATGATTATGAAATCGTGTTTCAAGTTCAATTGTATATATATATATACAATATATAACGATGCAATTTCACGGTGATGTTTAAACAGCTGGGGGAGGTCACTTTAAATTAGCCATGGCAATTATAAAATTTGCTGTAAACTAGAGAGCGAGGGATCGTTATGAGTGGCTCGTTGGGACCAATTAATTTCTTTACAAACGAATTATATTATCCCCGTTCCGACGTACTGTCGGGTTACAAACTCGAGTTTCGCCTTGAGGTATATACTCGACTTTTGATTTATATTTCAACGAAAAATTTAACAAAATACTTTCTATAATATATATACATATAGTATAAGAACAACGCCTCCGTATATACGCATTTTAATATATACGTGAATTTTCACGATAACACGCACGTTTGCCCAGGGATATGAGAGAGAATTCGCATCATGCCGTACGCTTATTACGTAGATTTCTCTCTATATTATGGAGTAAAATCCACGTACATGTGCGAACGTGCGTGAACCAAGTCAACGTGTACTCAATGATCGATAAATGCGCCTGCGGCACCCGCATACTATACTATACTATTTCTATTTTATAT
>JABMBV010078932.1:0-12739 GCA_018906735.1 Mesochorus sp. PSUC_FEM 10030011 | reverse complement strand
GAGAGAGGGAGGGAGGGAGGGAGGGAGGGAGAGGGGGGGGTGAGGGTGAATGAGAACGAAAGCCTAAAACGAGGGATGATGGCGAGATGGGGACGCAGAGAAGAGAGAAATGGAAGAGTCAGAGTGTTTGACGAGCAACCATCCCCAACGGGGGCTTACCAGCCAAGTGCATTAGTGGGATAAAGTCGAGTTTCTCCCTACACGTGGGAAAAAGTGAATAGAAGATGAAAAGAGGGAAAGAGAAAAGAGAGGGAACAAAATAGAGGGTAGAAACAGGGAAAGAGAAGCGTGCCACAGCATGGCTTTACTTCACGCTCTAACTCAGCACGGATTATCATTCCCCTTAAAAAAAAGGGGTAAGCCTTTCGACCTGATAATGTTGATAAAAGAGGATACACGAAGGCTTTTGGCTACCGTAGACGAGGACAACTTCAGGGATAGGAATATTAAGGATTAAAAATAATTTCCACGTTACCTTCAGGACTATTGAAATTGTATTCTCTTTAAGGAGTTACCATACATTAAACGCGGTTTATGCTATGACTTTTTATCATTTATTTTACGCAGTTACTGGATGCAACGAAAGATAATATATTTCCTTAAAATAATTCGAGGTACAAGCTTGGTATTAACGTCTCTTTAGATTACAATAAAAAAAAATAAAAAGTTAATCCTAAGTCGCTTTATCGAACTTTATGCCGTTTACGTGAAGCATCCGACGTACAAAATTTGCTTGAGATTTCAACAATATCAAAGAGTTAAAGCAGATGACTAATACATTAGACTTCTTTGATAAAAAAAATGGACCGAGATGAATAGGAACAAAATTAGGCATTAAATGTTGCAAAAACGGTATATCAGAGTAATATATTTTGAATAGTTAAATGAAAAAATTTATTTGACTTTGTCCATACGTCATGCAAAGTTTTATAAATTTAGTCATCTAGTTATAAATACATTGTTATCGTGCATCTACAATGCGTAAAAAAAAATATACTTACATTCTGCACAATTTTCTTTATCTGCGAATTGGACTTCCACCATGTGATTACAGCGTCGGGACGCGAACCGGTTGTTCGACACTCGACAGCATACTTTTTGTCTGCCTCTACTCGTGTCTCTTTCGTCAGAATTTGTACCACCAGTGGTTTCACTGTAATTCGTCGAAGCAAAAAATGTACCATGTCAAAATTAGCGCGCCATAAATTAACAGAAAATAAATATTTGCTGCAATCTCTTTGAATACATATGTGTAACGTCAGAGAATATTTTCAAGGTGGTATAATAATTTTTTAGGATCGGAAATTTATGTTTAACTGTAAGACCGAGAGTTGTTCAAAAGCTTTTTACACCCAGTTTTACAACTGGCGGCTTGTCACGAGAAAAGTGAAAGTTTGAGGTCCGTTTTTATCTTCATTGCCTCGTGCACATGGTCGTCAACTTTGTACACTTGCTCACATACTTTCTGAAGTATATGAGAAGGTAAAAGGAAAAAGATCCTCTTTTGAAATAATGCCAATGCAACTAAGAAATAAATTTTATTATTTAATTTCTTGGTTAAACTACCTAGAGAAAGAAGTATAGTTAACGTAAGTTCGAAAAGATTGCAAAAGACATGAGAAATTCAAACCATGGAGCCAACCATTTATTCAAAATAAGACGGAATTTTATGTCTTAGTATAATGTTTCAATTCGAGGTTTCTGCTGCCCTTTTTTTTCACAAGAATGTTATTCCTAAACATTCTTTTTAAAACAATCATAAATTTTGAATGTTTACATATCGACCTACAATTTGACTTTGAATGAAAAAATATATTGGTTTAATTTAACATATTAGATACCGTAAATTTCATCAATTCAAATCTACGTTTCATGACAATAGTAGCAATAAAAAAAAAACTATGGTGTTGAACAATTTTTCGAGTCAAAATATTAAGTTACTCGGCATTATTTTGAATTTTATTTATCCACAGCCCAGAGCGAGTTAACAGCTAGGCTCAGGTCGCGTAAACACACTTTATAAAACATATCTCGCAGAGGATATCGCGGAGGGAAAAGGGCACAAAATTGATGGGTGGGTGGCCGGGTTTTTTTCTTTCTCGTGGGGTGCGTGCGTGCTACAGGAGTTATCCGACGGTAGATCCGAAGACCTCGAGGCGTTGTATACAAGGTGTAGGGAGTACACGAGAGCTCTAATGGTTTTACGCGTGTTTACATTAACGTTATCAAGAAAGGCATGCGCATTTGAGGTCCTCGACATATGTAGCATACGTATTTATGTGGCATATACCATTTATTTAAGGGGCATGGGGTAAGAGGTGTGTATATAAATATAAATGTTGGCTCGTGTGTGTACACGTATGTTGATAAATCCGTGAGGCATTCCTTTGAGTACACAAACCCGCCCCTAGCATTAAACTGACTCTTGATCTCGTCTTTCTTTTTTGTACATATTGCTGTAACGTAGCTTAGTTCCGTTAATATAAAATCTGTACACCCATAGCAATTCGAGACTTATATCGCGGTATATATTCTCTGCTGCATGCCGAGAACTGCATATTCAACGGTATAATTCCATTAATTCGCGTTGCTCGTGATTAATCATGATAAAATAAGACACTGCAGTTTAATATTTCATTCGATTCAAAAGGATACGTCTTAATGAATGAAAAAAGAAATAATAATAACGATATCGTACGTGACAGAGAAATATCATGTGTGAATCAGTTGAAAAAGTTCGATGCCAGTGTGTGCAGTGTCAGTTTTTATGGAGTGAACGACGAGGACCTCAATGCTGCTCCTACATGTACTACATATTTATCAATATATATTTTAAATGTAACACATGTTTGCGACGGAGTATGACTCTTCGGGTGCGAAACATATGTACAGCGGGGGTTGAAGTGTCGGCGAAGTGCTGTCGAGCCATGAGCATGGACATGAAACTCGTATAAACTACATATATATTATATACGCATAAGGCGATATATATCTCCGAGAAAAGATATATCTGTATATATCTGAGATACCTATATACGTACATGAAGTATTATATACGGATGTATGTGTGTATAGGCAAAGGTCTGGGATTGGAGTGCGGGAAATATAGTCTGCACGCAATCCACTGATCCATCTTACAAGAGGCGTTGCCGCTATCTGCCATGGGCAATCTTGCTCTGGAACTAACAGGTTCAACAGCAGCACCAGCAGCACCAACAGTAGCAAAACTAGAGAACCAGGCACGTGAACATCTTTTGCCACGGCGCTCGAGGTGTCAGAGGTGCCTTGCTCCTTCTTAGCGGTGCTGTGACCTGGCTATGTGCAATCTTGCACGCAGTTACGTGTCGTTATACATGTCCAAACGAACATTTTACATGTACAGAGATGCACACGTAAAGAGGGAAGGCCATGAGCATGAGTAAGGAGGTGTTGAGGCGCGATCATACACTGGCTCGCTATAACGCATAATATTCCACCAGAGGCCACGACGTCACCAGCGAACCGGAGTCGTATATGAGACTGTATAATATGTATACAGACATACAGTCGCAATTGTGTATATTTCTCTCGGTTCCTTTGAAGAATGGGCGTGAAACATGCCCGCCAAGAAATCTAGCACTGGTGAGACTTTCAAGTGGGATCAAGGATGCGCCCAGAGCAGAAGGTAAAGTGGATATGGCCAAGGTGCAAGCGCGAGAAAGTGACGACAGAGATGGAAAGCGTGAAGCGTATATGTGTAAGCGTATGGGTGGATATGACGTAGAAAGAAAAGGGAGAGGGTCGGGATCGTAGGTCACGCAGATCACCTGCACAAACATACAGAACGTAAACGTGCATCAGGCCAACGGTTAACGGTTTGGTGCAACGAGAAAACGTGTGGCGCTCGCCCGCACGATCCTTCTTTCCCTCTCTCCCTTACTTTTTCTCCTTTCATCTTTCTCTGGCTTTACTCTGTCGCTCTTTTTGAGTGATTTCTCCTGAGGATATACCAGAGAACGAGTGAGGCTATGAGCCTCACACACGCACGAATTCGTGCGTCACTCCTGCGGACGTACAGTAGCGAAAATTATGTGGCAGCAGGGAATTCGGGGTAAGAAAAGGAAATACATAGATGCTGGGTGTAGATGGAAACGCTGGTATGAGACGAATGGTCCACCAAGGAGGGTACGTAGTGCGAATGTATGTCAAGTTATCACGGAACAAATGAGACAAAGAAAATACATCATGCTGATGGGAGAATGATGTCAGAATAGAATAAAAAAACTATGAGATATCGATGTATCAACTTCTGGTCGACTGCATCTTTTTCATTTTTGAAATGTTATTTGCTCAAACTTGTCCAGTTTTTTTTTTTGTAAGCTCGCAATGTCACTGTTTCTTTTCTCTTATATTTCTGTCTCCATTTCTAATCTCTTCCGTCTCCATGGGCAAGTGTCAGAATGTTCTCTGCAGCCACTCTTTTTTAGCTTCAACCTGTATTGCATTTGCACTTGCAGGATCACAAAAACTGTGGAAAACCTGGCCAATACCAGTAGAGTTTCTAGATATTCCTGGGCATTATTGCGAGTTATAATTTCCCGCTCAGTAATCGAGTGCGTTATGGAAAAATAACCTCCTGCTAAATGATCACCGATCCAAGTACTGACCGAAATCAATGCTGCTTAACATCGGTTTGTTTGGCTGTATTTATTAATTTAAATATCGTTATAATTTAATCATCCAATTGTTGGTTCCAATATTTTGTAGGATGAAAATATTCTTTTTAGTCATTTGTTCTGTTATTGTATGATGTATATTTAACGTTAGAAAATGTGAATAAAAGATGACTTACGATTAACTTCAAGGATAAGTAGCATAGTTGGTGGTAGTATAAGATTCGTGTTGTTAGCCTGACAGATGAGCCGAGCTTTCAGATGTTGTCTACCAATTTTGGGAAACGACAAATGGTTGACCGTCACACCCGACTCGCCTTTGTAGTGGTACGAATCATCTATCACCGTGTTCTCGAGGTACCATGTCAATCGCGGCGGTGGTCTTCCGCCTTGTGACTCGCAAATCAAGTTTACGTCGTTACCCTCATTGTATCGTGCCTCGAGACCCGGTATTCTTCGAGCATTATCCAATATAATCGGTCGATTTGGTGGCACTGAGAAACATAATGATAGAACATTTTCTTTTTGTGATCTATACAATTGCATAAATGGTTTGTTTAAACAAAAATCGTTTGATGCTAAAGAGGAAATTTTAATAACTTTGCAAATAGTATTCTTATAACATCGTTTATTATTTTTGTTTATTTCGGCCATGAAGATCCAAACTTACCAATGACGGTAAGATTGACTTTTCGATTGGTCGTTGGTGAATTTCCAAAATCGATTCTGCACCGATAAACTGCCTCGTCTCTGAGTTCAAGTCGATCAATGCTCAGATGAGCTACCTTGCCAGCAGCGGTGAAAAACGCTCGAGGACCAAAACCAGTAGGTGATGACCACAGAGTAGCATTGGTGAATGGCCGTCCTCGACGTACATCAAAACTGGGTAGACACAAAAACTCTTAGATATCAATAAGAGTTCACGTTAACAAATGAATTAGTCTTTGATTTGCATTTTTTTATAAGTGAAACTCAATGAATTTGTTTCTCTGATTTGAGACCATTTCATCTTTTGTTTGGTTTGCATGCACATCATTAATACGTTCGAAAATCTGCTTGATCACATGATCACAAAAGGTTTTATGTGCCAGGGAAAACCCCTCCCTTTTTATATTTTATCTGATCCTATATTAGGCACATCCAAATTGAGAACGCGGGAAGTGAAGAACGTCGTATATATATATAACGAGTACATATGCGTGTAAATGCACTACATACAAAGTTTCCGTAAACCGACGAAGCGTGACGTTGGCATTGCGCAGAACACAAAGTTGGGAAAAGGGTTTGCAAAGCAAAGCAGAGATCTATCGGACAAGACCATGAGTGAACTGAAAGCCCAAACGATATTCCCTCTTCCTCCCACTCTCCTTCACTTTCTTTCTTCTTCTCGCTCTCTCTCTCTCTTTCTCTCTCTCTCTCTCTCTCTCTCTCTCTCTCTCTCTCTCTCTCTCTTTCCTGCTCCATGTCACCTACACTCCATGTCGTCGGCTAAAAGTTAAATTGCATTCCGTCACGAAGACCTTAACCTCGCGCTCCCGAGACCACCTCAACGATAGTTCCAGATTTGCAGTCGTCCAACTACGAGTATTCCCAGATCTAACACCACTTTCATGAGAACCAGCATGTTCTATATCGCTATAATACAAATAGAATTCTTTCGTTTCTGGTACCTGCCTTAGCCATTTCCAAAAAACAATTACAGATTCTTAACTGTGAGACTATTGAACATTTTTTGATGAGTTCTATTCTTAAGGAATCTACTATATAAATTTTCTTAAGGAATGACTATGAATACAAATATAAATTATATTTTCTATTTTTCTTTCGTTATTTTTTATGTGCAAAATACCACAGGGAAGTTTATTGCAATTTAATGATTTTTTTACAACTATAATTTAACGTTTAATATAAAATTTACGTTTTTTTTAAAGAAAGTCAAAGCTTTGAAGATACCGCTGAGGTTTAACGAGATCTCACAATAATGAAGACTATGGGCTATGGGAAAATTCAGAAAAGCTTTACTTTTGAAACATGATTCGACGCAAATGCAGTGCGTAAAAGATCTTTTACGCGAAAGACGCCTACGCTCATGCTAAACAGACAGAAATTCCTATTTATCGAAACCTTTCGAAATTCTATTATTTTCTATTAAAACATTATTACAAATGTAAAAAAATCGGCCAAGTTATTTTGCTTGTGAAAATATTATTCTTAGAGGTAATATTTAGGAACAAATTATTATTTTTATTCGAAATGTTTCCAATGTGAAGTTATTTTATGAATCACCCTGTACAATATATATATAATATATGCATTTGAAATTCGTGGAGTACTCGGTTCTCGACAATGCATCGCTCGCGAGCATATATCTTACACCTTATTACATTTCTTACGTATATAATCTGCACTGGAACGCTCGAAGAATCGTCTTGCGCCGGAGGTGCCTATGCAATACCCGTCCTAGCGTAGAAAAAGGTTTTCGCGACGCGACCATCGTCGAGGGTAGAGATCTCAACGTCGTTCTATATGAAAATTTCACGGGTCGCGGAAGCGGAAAGCTCGCGAACGAAAACGACTCGGAGCCTGCATGCGGCGACTTAACGCGACACGATACCACAAGCCCTGTGTTGGAGCGAAAGGTAGATAGAAAAAGAGAGGATGTGTATGAGAGAGAGAGAGAGAGAGAGAGAGAAAGAGAGAGAAAGAGAGAGAGAGAGAGAGAAAAAGAGGAAAAGGGTATAAAAGAGAAAAAAAGTAAAAAAAAAAAGAGAACGGGTGAGCAAATGGACTTTCGGACGCCTGAGTCTGTGAAAAATAGTTAGGAATTTCGTGAGGAATTTTTCACAACGGTACCACATGCACGTTTTTTTTTCAAAAAAATTTGCTATACTCGTTGTATTTTTCCCTTTTATATTTCTTTAATTCCAGATTCTGTGAAAATTCGGGATAACCAAACGTTTACTGAAAACGTAGCTCCAGTCGATCATGACCTTAATGAAATTCTTTATCTCTATTTTAACGAGATAAGTTTAAAATTTGTTAATTGAATTCTAAGGCGAAATATGCTACGCAATAAAATTAAAAACAAAAAAAAACTTTCAATATGTTTGCATCAAGAATTTACCTGTAAATTGGCTTGCTTGCGTCATTTTTAAACCACAAAACCATGATCACCCGATCATTTTCCTCCGATTGAATGTCACATGGAAGCTTGACTTTATTTCCAGCTACTCCAGCTACATCCTCGATAGGTACTGTAACAGAAAAATATAAAGGGTTTTAGCTGTATGAAAGCTTTCGATCATTTTAACAAATCGGTAAAAATGTTAAATGTGTGTTCGATTGACAAAAACAAAAAAAAATCTTTTATGACTTTTTATATTTGAATATTCCACATCATTTGGGTTTGTATTATTTCTATCTTAGCCTCAAATTTTTCGTTGATTAATACCAAAACGTGTTGATATTAGAAAAAAACACTGACTACGAAATTTATTCAAACGTATCTTACAGAGAGTCTGTGACGCTGATTCTAGTATCTGTTGTACATAGACAGGATAAAAACGAAAGAGTTGAAAAAAAAGAAAAAACGAAAGCTAGCTCGAAATCAAGTTGCTCTACGTGACTACTCAAGCTAGCGCGCTCACGTGCAACTGAAAGGTTTTCGTGGTAAAGAGTCCAGCAACGAAATAGAACCGAGGAGGAATGGTGCACTTTTTTACTTGCTCACACCATGTATTTCCTTTCCCAATAAGCTTTTTCTTCTGTCTCACTTTGCCTCTGCTCTACGAGCTATCCATTTACTCTCCATATGTTACATATACATACACAGCCTGACATATATAACTACCAGACTGCAGACCGCAATATAGGGATGCTGTAATAGCTTCGCGGACGGTAAACGGAGGGTGGTTGCCGGAGTTCGATGTCATGGCTGTTCCTTCTGTACACGAGATCGGATTAACATGTAGATGGGGTTATCATGATTTAATGAGATTCTTCCAATATATAGTTCGCCTTTCCTAGTATCCTACCCAACCAAAATCACATCATCCAATGCTTCCACATTTTACTGTTAATATCATACTCGTCACTTTTTTTTCGTTATATCTGCGAAGCAATTATCATACAAGTGTTCTAGTGTTCGACATGTTAAGGGAATCCTTGCTATTATTATACATTAAAAAATACGTTTACATTTTTTGTATAAGTATTTTTTCAGTTTTCAAATAGAATATATATTTAGGGACTTATTTATATGTATATAAACTCATGATGCAACAAAACTGTATTGATCAATATTTGACATAGATACAAATTCATACCAAGTTTTAATATTCATATGTGATCTCGTATGTAATGTAATGTATCGTAAGTGTCAAATAATTTGAATTTTTTGAATTGTCAAATGATAAGACATTGTTGAATATGGAGGCATTTAGGTAACTTGTTATTATTGCATTTAAAAAAAAATTCTTTCAATTTCTTGTATTTTCTCTTGTTAACCTGTCATTGTCGAAATGGCATTGAGACGTCAGTAAATTACAAAAACAACCGAAATACATACAATAAAACTAAGAGGAAATAAGAGTAAAAAATGATGGGGAACTGCTCGAGCGCGAAACCGCAGAAAATTTCATTTATCGTGAGAAAAATAGCGGTTAAACTTGGTGAGCGAGCATGCCATAAACTTTTGTAGACTACAAGGGGCTGGTATACATATAGACTATGGCAGCGGTTTGTCGTCGAGGAGGTGATGTGTGGTGGAAGGGTGAGATTCTATACGGGCTCGCTGCTTGAAGAATCGTGCGAGGGGTGCAGGTGTGGTCGCCGCTGCGGTCTTTGCAGGGGATGCGATGTGGGGTAGCGAGAGGTCTGTGTCGTTGAAAAGAAAAGGTCCTTTCCCCGGCGGCGATTGCGCTGAACGGCGAGATAAAATGCGCCCGGAAATAAAGAGAACAAAAAAAAACGGAAAAGAGCAGATGAACGCTTGGGTGAAAAAAGGAACGAAAGAAAGAGTGGGACAGGAAGCTATACACCGATGTATATACACATTATCAAAAACGTCGAGATCTCACAGCCCTTATCATAGTCACCAGAGAAAAATAGTAAGAAAGGAAGAGAGAAAGGGGAAGCAAAAAAGGACTGTTACAGCGTCGCGTTTCTTGATGCTCGCGTGAAAAAAGCGATTGGTTTTGGAGTGAATTAACAGAAAACCCGGTTAACCGTCTTACCAGGAGCTTTCGATATCGAAAGCATTATCAACAGACGTCTTCTGAAAATGCTTTCAGCAGGCACCTGGCAAGCTTGACACCCGATAAGACAGCGTATACTATATATTTCTGTGGTTGAAGTTTATATATTTACTAAATTTAAAGAAGACAAAATCGCGTTACTCGCCACGCGTGAACTTATCAGAAATATCTTTAGAAAATTGTAATGTGAAACAAAAATCTTAGCATATCAAAAATATTTGTTTACGATTTGTCAAAATGCACTATTATTTATTCCGTGTATATTTGTGGATGTACTGAAGCGATTTATGCACCAAAAATACTTTAATGTACATACTCTACTACATTTATTTTTGGCAGATTTCATGATTTAGTCTGCATTACTGTTCTGGTATGTTTTTTTGTAATAAATATTCGATTTATCTGATTTTCTAAGTGGTAATTATTTCCTCGTTATGATTCAGTATATAAGTACATATTGCAATACAATTTATTTGTACCAAAAGTGGCTCAGATTTAATATGGAAATCGGATAAATGGATACAAATCTTTTCCATTGATAATTCACCATTCGACTTCATTATATTTTTAAAGACAGAGTCTAAATCTTTTGAGGCCCTCTGATCATTATCTATATAACTTATTTTGTTGAAAAAAGCGTGCCGATCGTTTCGAGATGGCGCTACGATGGTTATGTAATGTTTTAACTATGTAGATATTCATGGTGCTATTATATAATATTTCTCAGTGCCAAGAAAAATTAATTTTCACCTTATCACAATATTCGAGTGCTATGTATACATACACAATACACAGTGGTATATATACAATGTAAATGAGACAACTTTTCGCATCTGATGATGACGAAACTAGTATGTGTGGTATTTGGCGTGCCCCTTCAAAGAGCTTCTCGACCCTCGTCACGCGTTTTTATACTAGTGTCAACTTGCCGAGACCAAGAGGAGTCTTCTTCGGTTAACAGGGTCGGCTTGACTCGGCTCAACTTTCACATCTTTCACCCTTCCCCTCGTTTACCCTGTTCATACTTACTCGCAACTTTCTCGTTAGCTTGTTCACCCTATCCTTAAAGTCAGCCGGAAATGAAATCGTTGTTACGAAAAGAACCGGAGATACATTCTTATTGAGGGGCATAAAAGAAGTCTGAAGCAATAAAGTATATTCCTCCGATGCTAAAGGTTATATAAGAAGATCCAAAAGTCGCTTTTTTTTTTGTAATGATCAAGATGTAGCAGCATGTGCCTGTATATGTTGTAGTATACAATATTACGAAGGACATACCATTCAGAATAAAATATACGTATGTATAGTATATGGATATAGGGATTACTTTCTCGTGATAAGTTTTTCGCCGATAAGATGGCAAAAAATAATGATATCCGGCCAGTGCTCTCGTTACACTCGGTGCTATAATCTCGATGGAAAATACACGAGCATAGGAATTATATAGTACATATATTTTACCTTCTGCATGATCGTTAAATCATTTTTCATAATTTTTTTTACATTTTACAATTTTTAAACGCGTCTAATACATACGATTTCGAGAATTTGCGTAATTTTTCTTTCAGCTGAAGACCGATCAGGAATTAAAAAATGGCGTTACGACATGAATAAAAAAAAAACATCGATTAATTACGTTTTGAAATATATATTATTCGAGAGTAATTTTTATTTTCTTCATAAATTATTCGGAATATATTTATATGCTGCTTGTGATGAGAATAGCGCAAAATAGAAGCGATCAATTTTTTTCTTGAAAAATTTGACTACCGTTGAAAAGTTTTACGACACTTGCCTCCATAGAAAACTCATTAAGGTACTGGTGTGTATTCATAACTTTTTTTTTCAGGCACGTTTTATCTCCGATGAAAACCGGTTAGGATGGGATCTTATTGGGAACTTTCGGCGTTATTCCAGATTCAATCCGAGTCTGCCGCACCTGTCACACTATACCCACTAATATATCGAAGGTTGCCAACAGCAGGTGTGAACGACCAGCCATCAAACGCAATAATTAGCTGGAAGTTTTCTCCTTGAATATATATATGCAAATCTCCGATATCAGTGCGATAATTAAATGAGCTGATCTCGCGTTTCTCATCCCATGTAGGGTAAATTAGTCCGGTAAAGTAAGCGATTGGAATATTCATAGATTGGAGGATTTTCAAGAAACCTCGGGATTAGCTTTCACTCTCATTCATTTCTAGCCTATCGTGCTGTACAGAGGTGACGCATCTAATGTGAGATTGATGATCGTCTCTATCTCACTGTATCGCATGTTTGACACAAATAAACGGAAAGTTCTGAATTCGGTTCTTCACGGAATATCATTTTTCAAATTTTCTACATTTTTCCCATGAACGTTAAACGTATAAAGTTAGTTCATATTAACCTTAACCTAATATGTTTTGGCATATCATAAAAATAATGTGGGAAAAAAACGTAATAGGAAAGGAATATTTTCTGAAGTTGAAATATTTTTAATAGTATGAAATTTAACTGCTGGTAAAAAAGTCATCTCTATTTGCTCATCGTTTATGAGCATCGAATTTCTAGTTCAACATTCCTACTTATTTTTTTTTTATTCGCTAATTTTTTTCCCCCAGTTCATTGCATTTGTAATTCATTTATTACATTTCTGTTTATAGTTTACAAGAATATTTGCTCGAATAGAATGAGCTCGAGGGAGTCGCATTAGAGAATGTCGAGTCGGATGAAAATGAGAGGCTATATCGAATGTCAGTGAATGTCGGTACTTTAGTTTTTGTTTTTTATTTTTTTTTGGTAGAATTTATATAGAGAAATAGGGAACGATATGAGGAAACATTTTTA
>JABMBV010078821.1:0-21825 GCA_018906735.1 Mesochorus sp. PSUC_FEM 10030011 | reverse complement strand
AATCGCATTTTAAATAGAAAAATTACATAGACAATTTTTTATTTATTTATAATAATTTCTAAATTTATAGTTCCAACAAATTTGATATATGCAAATTGGTTGGAAATTGAATAATCTATAAAATTGGTCTCTTGCACAATTTTCGTAAATTCAATATCTATCGAGTTATTAATGAAAAACCGTTTTTAAATTTGTCGAAAATCAATAATTTCAAAATGGTTTTTCGTTAATAACTCAATAAATATTGAATTTATGAAAATTTTACAAGAGACCATTTTTATAGAGCGTTCAATTTCTTACAAAAAAAAACTTATCTACATGTCTTTTTGCGTTTTTAATTCAACTGCTCGAAGAGATCTGCCAGAATGGTTCAAAAAAATGTAGACTTCGACCGCATTCTTTTCTATTTCTGTTGATAACCACAAAGAAGGTCTGATTAAATGATCCAAATAAGGATGGATCTAAAATATCTTTCGAATCACCCAATTATTTTATTAACGACGAAAAATCGATGTTAATTGCTAAACGTGACGGATAATAAATAGATCCTGATGAATCAGCCATTTCCCCTCTGGCATCGTCTTTCGAAAGCTCTCTCATCGTCCCATGCAATCTACAGTAATAACTCTGCGTTTAGGATTGATCGTCAAGACCGGAGGAGTAACGCGTACGACATATATATAGTATAGTATATATACTGTACGCGTGTATCCTTGTTCATAGCTTTGGCAACCCTCGTGCAGCCGCAACCGTTCGTCTACAATTCGTCTCTCTTACTGGGCTATAACCCGATAGTAGAAGCAGTGGTGGTGGCGTCAAGCGCCCCCTCTTCCTATCCCGGTTATGGGATCGTCTCGTCTGATGAACCTCTATTCAGTGGACGATATTGGCAGTGAGAGTGATAGAGAAATGGAGAGAAAGTACATATATAGTCACATCGACAATAACGAGTCTTACACACGACCGCAGCAGGTTATTCCGTACTTGCAGTTGAACGTCCCATGAGTGAAAATCGAGGAAACGTCAAATAGGAAAAACAAAAAACTTCTTCGAAAAAAAACATCCAACGATATAATTTCCAAAAAGGTTTGATGTCGCAACTTTTCCGAAATGATTCTGAATCATAATTTTGGACAAATATATAAGAAGTTATTATGGAAAAAATCCAAGATATTAAATGATTCTTAACTGTTGATAAATTTAATATCATCGATCGTTGAAAATTATTGTATAAACACTGGTTTAACTAATAAAATAATTTTGATATTGAGGACCTTATTGAACGAGAATCTCCATATTGTCTTGCATAATAGATTTCTCTCTTATGACGTTAAAGTCTCTACGGTTTACGCGGCAACGATGCGATAGGGACCGTTCTCGATGGCGCACAGTTTCCAGTACCATAGCTCTCCATCTCTCTCGCTCGCTCGTTGACAACGATGAGTTTCACGATGAGACGATCTTGGACATGGTTGTCTTTGCAAACACAATTTAGATTGTACACACACACACACACACACATATATACAAAGAGCGTTGCATTATATATATAGATATATTCGCGGGGATGGTCCCCATGAATTGGCTATTAGTAGTTCGAAACAGTACGCTCTAATGGCGACCTGTTGGCCTCTGCACCAAGCGTTCGAGTCACCGAGTCAACCCAGCCCCATCTGTCCTCGATGTTTCCAACCCGTTCTTAGTATCCTCGGCCACCACTTGCTCGTCCTTCATTAGCGTTGGTCCTTGCAAGGGCCTTGCACCGACGACGACCCTTCTCCTATTCTCTCCCTCTCTCTCTCCCTCTCTCGCGTTGATGTAATCTGGCAACCCATTGCCAACAAGCCCCAATGGCAAAAGCGAGGGATGTTCAGGGTCTCAAGAACCACCAGGTTGAACGTAGCCAAGAAATGAGCGAGTACTTGCCCACGGTTGGTCCATGAATCATTGGACTATACTCCTGAGGATCGTCCATCGAAATAGCCAAGGAAATAATCCACTCTATCGTTCTCGAACCCTCTTAGGGCCATCTCGCGTCAAACCCGACCTAGAGTAGTTTTCGTTCATGAGGGTGTATCTCCCTCCGACGACATGGTCGTGCTAATTTTTTTTCATTCCCATTCCCTTTTTCTTGACAAATCCAATATCCCATCTACGTGTAACATATCCGAATTGTATAGAGATAGAAAATAGCGTAGAAAAAGGAATATATACAAGCCCCGTAGGAGGTACGCGAAATGAGGGAAAGGAGCGACAGACTGTCTCGCGCGTATTTGTGTTTTCTATGCGGGGGTTGAAAAAGCTCATAGGGGTTGACTGTACTGTGTGCTCTATACAGAGGATATAGATATAGATAAAACGATGTACGTGCACACGTGAGCCGGGCCAAGTAGAATATAAAGAGGGAGCAATCTCGCGCGTTTCCGCTTTGTGGAGAGGGGAGGGGATATAGTCACTGGAAAAGAGGGGAGATACGAGGGAAAAAGCTCGGGAGATAGTGCAAGGTCGAGAGGAGAGAGTATAATTCTATCAAAGGGTTTTGCGAACCATTCAGCCCCCGGAACCTTGCACCATACTCTCTCCATCTCTTTTGTTCTGGCAAAAACACATACGAGAAATATCCTGATTCGACTTTGTCGCCCGACGAAAAGATTTGGTCGATAATTTTTCTCTCCCCCTTTCCCCTTAACCCCCCTCTCGCGCTGTATCTCGGTGTATGGTTTCGTTGCGAATGCGCTGGCTAAACTTCACGAAGCGTGCGGATTTTGTCTTTCTCCCTTCTCTCTCTTTTTTCTATCTTCACGCTCGACTGTTCCAGAGCTTTTAGAAGGGAGTTTGTTTTCCGTTCGACGTATCCTTGCTGCAGGGAAACCCGTGGCGTCCCCCTCCGCTAGACGACGATTCTTTTCATGCCCTCCCTCCCTCCCCCCCCTCCCTTTTCGCCAGAGAAGGAAGAAACGAAATCCTAGTATCTCTTCGTGTTTTCATTGTACGAAGGAAGAGGTTATATGTATGCGTTTTCTCAGAGGATGACTGGAGCTCGATGGGAACGAGTGAACTTCGCGTCTCGATCCTTAAATCGAAGCAGTGTCTAGGAGCTTTTCCTGCGCGCTGTACATATACGTACAAATATGTGTGTGTGTGTATATAGACATACACAAACGTTCTACTACCATTACAAGATGTGTGCTGTGACTGCCAAGCCTCGGGCCACCCTCCAACGTCGTCCGTATAGTGCCCGGAGAGCCTTTACAATACGTCCTGCTCGGCAGCCCACCAGCTACCCTTTCTCTTAACATCCAAAGTTTTCAAAGTGCGACGTTCAATTGGGAACGTCGTGGCTATATACGACGCTACCCTTCCTGTTGGTGAATCTCTCACTCTCTCTTTCTGTCCGAGAATTCACGACGAGGACAGTCAGTTTTTGCTCTTTCAGCTCTTTTCCCCTTTTTTTTCCTCCTCTACTCGTCTTTCATTCTTCTCTCTTACGTTCTCTTTGAATTTCCCAATAGGATTCTGAGGCATTTCCCAACCGCGGGCATCATCCAGCGATTTAAATCCTTCAAAGTATCCATCGCGATTAGTTGAATGTTTCTTTTACTTTTTATTGCATGGAAAGTTATCGTTATGATTTTATTGAAAGTAGATGAGAATATATACTGGGTCGATTGTCCAACTCAATGAAAAGCGGGAACAGTTTCTATCGTTTTCTCCACTTCTAAGGGTTCAAATAGAGAATAGGTCGCGAGTGAAGAGGTCCGGTACAGGACGGACGGTCGGAGTGATACGGAGACACAGAGGTGGACGGGTGAGATACAGGAATGCGTGATAGAAGCAGAGCGAAGAACAGAGTGAAAGAGAGAAACATATGGTGATACCTCGAGGAAGGTCTTCCACTTCTCGAGCGATAGTGCTCATTGGCGCATCGGTATATCTAGTCGAGAGAATGGAGACACACAGGGTGGCCTCTCTTTGTTGACGGTCTCCGGACGCCACCTAAAGCATGGAAGCAGTCGCCAGGAAGCTCCCGGCAGCTAGACCAAGAGCCAGAACCTTCACAAACGTGACGTCGCGTACACGAATGACTTGCTCGTCTGGTAATGCGAGCTTATACGCATTCCCAACGGATGCACACATATATACATGTGTGTATATGTATACAAGCGAGAAAGCTCACCGGATGCAGTCGCTCGCTAGACACTTTCAGACACATGCACAACCGGATACCCTACTACAGTAATTTCGTATCACACTGGAGCGTATACGGAGTCGGGATTCTCATTTTAAAGTTTAGGACTCGTTTGATGTCCTATTAAAGCGCTTTCCTCAAAATATTGAAAGATTTGTATTTTACTTCCCTAACACACGGATGACAAATTTGGTCAAAGGTATGGTCAACAATTTACAGTATCAAAACCTTTTTATTTTGATATGGAATAAAGTCGTTTTGATGAGGTTGTAGATTTTATTTTCGATGGAACGGAAGTTCCCAATGGAAATAGATTTTGATTCAAGTCAAATGCGATACAGATTGAGGTTAGGGAGGAGTGGCTACGGGCAATACTCTGGAATTTTCACCTATCCACAAGGAAATAAGAGACGGATAAGGAAATGTAGGAAGAAATAAATAAAAATAAAAAGGTACTAAAAAGTAAACAGGAAGGAAATAAGAAAGAAGTTGGATGGGTGAATTGTAAAAACCTGTACAAGGTATGCAAGTAAAACTCTCCAATTATTATTATGTAATTACAGATTTGACCGTTTATGTATCAACCCTTACAGCTATATGTTTAGGCTTGTTTGGGTTACAGTACAGTATTTGCAAAATTTAGATAAATTTTGTTTCTCTTTAAGATTTTAATCAAACTTTCATGTAGACTTGGTGATCAGTATTTAAGGGTGTTGTGGGACAGTGTTATTTTCGGAAAGGAAGCGAATCAACCCCCGCGCCCTGTGACGTTAAGTAAGTATAGGCGTCCAAACACGAATCCAAGGGTATAACAGCAGTGGTAAGACGATAGTCTAACGGCAAGTCAGAGCACGAGAAAAGGAAATATGTGGCTGGTATAAAAGAGGAAAAGCGAGAGAGAGAGAGAAAGAAAGAGAGAGTGAGAAAAAGTATGGCCTCGTCGTCGAGGCGTCGGTGAAAGCGACTCTCGCATCCCCCATTTTCCTCCCTTGCATCCCTCAGCGAATTTATGGGGCCGTAACAGCGACAAGTGGTTCACAAGTCGCCGGTGGCATCACCGTTTGGGCACGTCCCACACTATAGCATCTCTCAGTTTCCTTCCCGGTTTTTCCGCCTATATATATACGTATAATAAACATGTAGCCCGAAAGGGCCTCTCCCGTTTTCTCACTCGCCTCTACCCCGTTCACGTGGGACCCTCCTCTTCACCTCGTCCGTTTCTCGTTCAACCCGTTCTCGCGTTGGTTCTTGAAGCTTCCAGAGGAACTAAATAAATTGGGTTTACCGAGGTGACTGCCGTCTCTCCTCCTCGTTGTCTCTGGGATTTACACGAGGGCACACACTCTCTCGCGTACGCGATAATTGCGTTCGTGTGATATGATCGCAGTTGACATTTTTGTTTTTTTTTAATTAGTCCAGTGAACTTTTTTAATTTTTCATCTCTGTGAGAAGAAAAAAAAAGACTTCGACCTTTTCGTTTGTGCTTTCTTGGAAATTTATGACACACGTGAAAATGGCTGGACAAAAGGGTCGGCTGTCATTCTCACGCCTGATTGCAGCCCTTTTTCTGTCTCCGCTATACTTTCTCCGGGTTATACTCGGAAAAAAAAGCTTCGTCTCTGGGTAAAATGAGAAGCTGCAACGACAAATCCTATACCATCCTCAGAGAACCTTTGTGACGCAACGAGACCCCTGCAGGAACCAAAATCCGCATCGCTCGTCGCGATTACATTATATACATATACCATCTCCAGCCACACTACCCCATCCGCAAGAACGACGGTTTAAAGCGTATTAATTAACCCTTTATTAGACCCGAGCTAAAACCACGGGGTTTGGCACGACGAGGCCGATTCACCGTTGCCGCAGCGTTAGCCCTTCACTCGCTTCTCTCTCTCTCTCTCTCTCTCTCTCTCTCTCTTTCTCTTTCCTCTTCGTATCTGGAAGAAGAGAAAACCGTCAGCCGAACGTTCAGGACGTATACGACGACGAGTTTACCGTGGATCCGTCGTATCAAGCGGATGCTTAATAAAAATAATTCATTCTCTCTCTCCCTCTTTTTTTTTAGTTAATTTCAAGTCTATTATTTTTATTATTGGATCTACCTTTTAACCTAATTTACAAGATGCTTTAGTTTAAACAAAAAAATTTTTTTTATCATTGAGATGCGATAGCGTCTCGACGCCAATTTATTAAAGTCCAAAATTATGGGAAATATCGAAACCAGCCGCGTACTTTATTATATAGCAAAATGGCCAAAAATTCGAAATTCCAATGATACACGCAAATGGTAAAGGTATCGCCATTTAAAGCTACTAAGAGAGGCTCTCGTTCTCTTGGACCAAAAGCACAGCGAAGGGTAACCAGAATGTAGAACCTGGAGTGTGCTCAATTTGGTACGTCGAGGGTGTTGGAAATCCGCGTGTGTTGTCTACTACGAAAAGCAAGACCCAAGGGTAAGCAGGAAACATCTTTGTGCTCTATAGCTTGACGATGAGAAAAACAGAGAGAGAGAGAGAGAGAGAGAGAATGAGAGTGAGAGAAAGTTCGTAGTCTAACGTGTGATAGTAGACCGAGGGAGAACTAAGGAGAACGAAATACTATGGCTGGGAGAGAAATGTAGAGTCTGGGCTCGCACGATCTACGATGGGATAGAGACGAGACTGTCCCAGCACCTCTTTCCCTTCCTTTCACACACTCTCCAGCTCTTCGGTAGCTCTTCTATCTAGCAACTTCCCTGTTGGAAAGCTCGACGACCCTTATCGTCATTACGACAAGTCCTTTAGGCCTTCGACTCTGCTCGCACGACTTTTGGCGCCTCGGACAACCTTCTATCACCCATTCTTCCACCGAATTACATACGTGGGGCAACGTACAACACATTTGCCATCGATATATGTATTATTCTTTCATGAAATTTATTATTGAATTTCATGTTATATTATCCCTTTAACGGCCTAGAGGTTTCAATCGAAATCACTTTTGCATTCGAACGTTCATAATTTTGTCAAAAATCAATATATTTTTTTGATTTTTAAACTTCAACGACTCACAAATGTATACTAATTTGTAAACACAATTGATAGTGCAATAAATTAATAATAATCTTGTATTTATAACTGTATATAATAAATAAATGAGTTTTTGTGGTAATCATTGCGAAAAATTGCTAATTTTCAAATAACGCGGAGTTAGGCTTATAAAAATTATCACTTGTGAGTTTTCGGGGTCTCTGATTACGAATCCGATATCAGATTTTAAAAATTTTCAAAATTTAAAATTACAGTTTGACGAAAATAGCGTTATTTTAGGAAAAGTCGGGCCTTAAAGGATTATATTAATATTATTGAAATTTTATATTATTCTCATTATCATTATTTACATTGTCATTTAAAAATTTACGACATACAATAAAACTAGTCTCTTTTTTGTTATACATATGCATTATTTTTGACGTATTTTGACAGTGGAATCACCAACCTCGAATTATACCGTTTAGATCGAAAATAATCCTTGTTCAAAGTTGTTCCTCGAGTGGTCAAATTACCATCTACTATCTTTTTTTTTTTATCAAAATGAGTACCACAATCTTTTTCAGAAACATTTAAAACACTTAAAGAAAACTTTTTTATACGATTTAAAAATTTTAAATATTTTCAAAGGTCAAAAGGTTAAGTTCATGCGATTGAAATATGGTAAAAAAAAAATTAATTTCAACTCGCCTATTATTAAATAACTTTATTCGACGCACATCATAGTAATTAAAAAATAGAGAATATTTGCTTCTAATTACGTAAAGTCGGTTCACGTTGATCTGGCCAGAGTTTGGTTATATCCAGAGTGAATCCTGACACATACGGCAAGTATAGCGCGTTCTGAAGATATATATATACGAAACCCGACGAATCTCAACTCCCTTACCCACCTCCAACCGAAACATATTCCATAAGTTTCCTCTCTCGCTTGACTGATCGTAGTTACGCGCGCGCGTGCACGGATGAAACGCCGTGTAGCCCTTACCCAAAACGCCCTTCACCATTATTTTGCCTTGGAGAGGTGAGCCCGCTCGCGCAAATTTTGACGTAGCGTGGGGGTCTGAGGCGTACGCGGGAGAACAGAGCGCGTGTGCATTTGATAGCCTGATATCCTTGGGCTTCGCGCGGGCGTTCGGTATGGAAGAAGGTACGGAAACCAAGGAACCTCGAGGCTCAGCTTTACCCTCTTGCTCGTAAGAGTAAGGTTACCAGGCGTGTAAGTGAGACGAAGAAAGAAGAGAGAGAGAGAGAGAGAGAGAGAGAGAGAGAAGGAAGCTGAAACGGTTTGAGCTGTGGGCATGAGGATGAGATAGATCGCGGTGTAGGACTGCTGCCGGTGAGCTTGTGTGTTCCTTGCGTTGTTCCGGTAACCAGGAACTCGAGAGTTTAGACAGCGGCAGGCTGGGGAAACGCACACACATACACAGGGAGATGAGAACCTTGGAGGCTCTCCCCCCCTCCCCCCTAGATGCAGGAGCGTGAGGATGAGAAGGCACGATAGAAAATTCAACGAGACTAGAGATGAGCTGATACAGCGTGGATATTAGATAAGATGGGAGCCGAGAGTGAGGGGATATCAAAGTCATGAACGAGACAGATAGAGGGAAAGAGACGATGAAGACAGGGGATCGACTATGAGAGCTTATACTGTGGGCAAAGTAGACGAGCTGTCGATATTAGGAAACGATGGGAACAAGCATGCTTGTGGATGAGTTGCCGCTGGAATCTTTGGGGCTTGTATTTTGGATAAGGGATTCACTTACGATACATGAGAAAATATGCAGGTAGTTTGATGTTGAATCCAGAGAAAATCCAACGCTTATTGTGTACCGTAATCACGGAACATTTGGAAACTCATTGATATTTGATGACATTAAGTCATTGATGTGGAATTATGAAAAAAAAAGAACAAAAAATAATGTAGGCCTATATTTGATTGTTTTTTTTTGTATTTTTCTGCTCAAATTTTTCTGCGGAGTCGAGATTGTAAAAAGTTTAAATGTTCATCGTAGCCGAAACCTTGGAAGCGCACCAAATAAAATGTTATGAAAGGTTTGGTTTATGAAAGTAAGAAAATTCAGATTGGACTTTTGAGGAGACGATGTATTTTTTCATAAAAGTAAAAGTGCTTATACAATTTAGATCAATATTAAATATCCGCGTAGGTTCAGTCATTTTGTGTGTGTGTGTGCGTATTTATTTTATGAGTAAAAAAACATGTTGCGCATGAGAAATACTTTATGTTGATCGGAGGATTGTTTCTTGTGATTACACCATCGATAGACAAAATGCTGATAAATGAACGATGTTTTTCGTTCAATGAAATTTCCACATACAATAAAAGTTTCCACGTGTCCCCATAGGTTTTGAGAAAACGTATGAAGAAAAAAAAATGGATCATTCACTCGGCTTTCGAAGTTCGTATCAAGTCAATGCCTTCGTCAGCGAAATTATATAGTTGGAAAGAAAAAATTTTGGGAACTCGAATTACGGCTATAGGCTCGACATTGACGACATTGTGGCACAACACAATTGGACGATTTTTCTCGTCGTTTTCATCTCTACGCAGGAACAATTCTCCCATGAAAATTGAAAAGGAAATCCTGTGACGTTTGAGTGAAATTAGGAAGAGTGTTTTCTACGAGAGAAGAATTTATACGGTACGAGGATATATCTACGCCGTAACGGAAGTCCCGATAAAACTCTGGTGACACAGAGTCCACCGAGGGATGGTATGACCAGCGAGGGAGATTTGCGTACACTCTCTTGGCTTGCACAGCCATTTTCCTTCCATTTTCCAACGTGACGACGTGATGGGAACGTCCAGGAGAGGATATACATACATAGATACAGGAACGAGAGACGACGGGACAGAGGCGAGGCCCCATTCCCCATTGAGCCCGGAGTCATTACTCGGACGGCAAACACACTTCGACCCTTGGTCAAGCCCTCGGCTTCAACCCCTTACCCCCGTACCGTACTGTACCCATAAACTAACACATATATTAGAACCATACACATAGAAGGATCGCTCGCCACGGTCACTACGTCTCTCGCTGTATTGACGACGAGATTCGTATTTAAATGAGGCGCAGCCATTAATCTGGACGGGACGAGGTAGTGAGGATCTCTCGAGCTTCTCTCCTGTAAGCATACACAGTATATATATATATATAGCGAGAAAACGAGATAGAGAGAGAGAAAGAGAGAGAGAGAGGTCGACGACGACAACAAGAGAGGCTCCGTTGGTCACTCTGGGCTCCAGAGCTTTCGTAAACTTTCCCGACGTACACGAAAACCGGATACCGGTCAGCGTTTCAATGCAAAGAAGCTTTAAATATTCCTTGGAAGTCAACGGGGGAAAAGGAGAAAAATAAAATCCTCGTGGTTCTCGCGGCCCGAGCGATATATATATCCGTTGCTTACTGCAGTCAATAAGGGTCGAACGAGCGGATTCTGCTCTCTAGGAGGGAGGACCGGAGAAATCTCTTTGTGAATTTTTTATCGACCTTTGATTGAAAAAGGAGGGTGGAATAACAAATTACTTGAACGTATATGTATCTATAGATATATACGTAATGCATATACATATATACACACGTGTATAATATACGTATATGTTTGCCCGAAAGATTTAGTCACAGTGAACCAACGAGCGTTAAGGTGGAATATTTTCAATGGACTTACATTCTCGTGAAGGAGCTTCAAACCTATTTACGTTGACGTTGGGAACCATCATTAAGAGAACCAGCGAAAGAGAGAGGTAAAGGAGGAGGAGGAGAGAGGGAGAGAAATGACAAAGCCGCTCGTTAGGCCCTTCGAGGGTCCTCATGAACAACACCAAGGGTGAGAACGTGCTCAGGCTCTTGCGTCCATCCCTCCTGGACCACTCACTCGACAGATCGTATCCACGTATCGCTACGCTCGTCTCAGCGATGGTCAATCCCGTGAAATTTTCCGAATGGAAAGAAAAAGCCTCGTGGAACTACGCTTCTACGACACTTGAAAGAGATCTCGAGTTTCGACAAAATCTTCTTTCCTTTTGTTCTTATATCCAACCCTCGGCTTATCATACACACGACAAATTTATATCTTGCTCACATAACAGGAGAAATATATTTTGAAAATATCTTGGAAACGATGTAGACGTTTGTGCATTAAAATAATAATTTAATCATGAAAACAACGAATTATTTTTGTTGTAACTTGTTGTTATCGAAATTAATACAATTCAGTGTTTGCTTATTTTTATTACATTTTGATTTTAATTAAATTTCAATCTAATATGAAAATTTCATGGTAACGACGTATACCTTTGGGCACTAAAAAAATAATTAAATAATACAAACCACAAATGATTTTACGTATCGAGTAAATCATAGATAAATCCCATACTTCAACTTCATCAAAATTCCAATTATCTGAATCAACTACTACCTAATTTATCTAGACTTTTGCCTAAATAAGTAAATCCTTTATGTAGCTAAAAGAATAAAAATATTTATTCCAAATTAACATAATTGAAATTATGCATTTACCCATAATAAGTAAAAGATATTGGAACTGTTGTTATAATTAATGTTATTCCTTAATAGTTTCAATTTGTATTTTACTACTGACGATTAGAGAAGATAAAATTTTCGTTGTTTTCCATATTCTTATACACACAGGAAGAGATTGAAAATAATTAGTGAATGTGGAATAAAGAAAGAGAGAAAGAGAGAGAGAGAGAAAGACAGATTGGGAGAGATCTTGTGTCGTTTTGATCCTTCGTTCGACGTCGTTCGGAGGGATCTTAAGCTCGAAGTGTGGAAGGCCTTTTCTGTACGTTAGAGAGATTTCAGCGGCATAGGGATCGAGGATCGAGAGAGCGCCGCCGTGCTGGCTGCTACTAGTGAATTACGAGCTTCTCCTGGCTGGCAATTAAGCCACGACAGCATCCATCTAATGCGGCAGTGCCTCGTAAACACACTCCAGCGCCTCTCGCATCATCCGTTCCCCTCTCGTCTCTCTAGCCTTGGCTATCCAGCAGGGTAACGTGAGTAACCAACGAAGCAAGTAGAGAGAACCACCCTCTCTTCCCTCAAATACAGCCAGACAGCCGAGAGATATATCCTTGTTTCTGAGCGAGCATTTAAGCGCAATAAAATCGTGGGCACAACGTGTGGCGCCTCGATTAAGCGCGCATCGAGACGAATATACATATGCATGTATTATATTATGTTTTTCCGGCTCGTAAACTAATTAGCATCATCCTCATAATTTCACAAGTCGATTGTTACGAATGATATGAGATATTATCGGGACACACGACACAGTCGTGAAATTTTCAATGGATTATATCGTCGCTGTAGCTTTTCTCACATGTATATATATAATCAATTAAAATAGCAATGGGATACTCCGAATTACTTATTCTATATTCAATATCTTTGATTATCCCAAATATTCGTTATGTACATTCTATAAAATAGTTCATTTAAGAAACTTATAAAGTATTGATAATGTGTGCCATTTTATTATATTTGAATTGTAGAAGTTTTAATGAAAACTGACCGGTTAATGAATATTTTTAGAATGACTTGAGTTATGAACCTTTCGAAAACAATGCTGAGAATGGAGAATAATACATTTTTTTCCGTAATTTCACGGTATAGCTAAGACACTTTCGAAATATTTTACAAATTGGAGCATTATTGGAATATTATTACTGTTGTGTCTGCAATAAAAATTACCGTGCACAATAGTAAAATTTGCTTCTCCGTTTTTGAATTCTGAAGGACTTGACGAAAGTCGAACAAAGTATTGCTAATTAAGGGATTGCTAATTGAGGGATTTTCTACAAATTTTCTACAATTTTCGTAATTTTTCGTAAGAAAAGAGGAAAAATTACTTTATTTTTATTACAATTACTCGACAAGTCCAGTTTATTCCTTGTTTATCGTAATTTCCCTGTAAAATTTACAATAAAATATTTTCAGTAAAATATAATATTTATTCTGAAAAATCAATTATATTTTATTCATCTTCGAATTATTTGACTGTAACAATAATCTGTGATAAGATAGAAACTATAAATCCCTTTTCTTTTTTTCGCGAACGAAATTCGTTTCTCACATATAATTACATGATAACAAATGTGTGGGGTCTCTCGTTAATAATTAATCCCAAAACTCGTGACAGAGAAATATTAAACAAACGATATTCATAGCGGTGGTTATACTCTAATACGTTATAGTCCCGGACATACCGGTCTAATGGGATGCCGGTGCGCGAGGCAGCAGGGAAACGAGGACGAGAGAAACGAGGATAAGTCGTTCCGGGTGGTGAGAAAACCACCACCGACACTCCCCCTGGACTCTATCCCCGTGTATATCTCGTGTGAGGTTGGTCCCGAGTGAGTTGGCAATCAGTCAGGTTGACGCTTTTGCCGGTCTAGGTGACCCAGCCCGGTTGCCGTTCCATCACCTCTTCTCCCATAGATTTTACACACGCGTATAAGAGCGAGCCTCTTGTCTCTTCACGACAGTCAAAGAGCTTCTCCTTCATCGTAGTAGATGCTCCATCCTTCCTTCAGTAACATTCTCCCACTCTCCCTTTCTTTCTCTATCTCTGTCTTTCGTTGTGATGTATTCACGGGGTCGCGACCGGTGGCAATCGTGGCGCATACGTCCTGATGCCAAAACCGACCGCGCAGTAGTTCTCTCCTCAATCTCCCTCGTTTTCCCTATGAATATATGAATCGAAAGCTTCCTCCCAAGCTGCTCCAAACTCACGTATATATATTTGTTCCTGTATATGTATATATATACATGGATAAATATATGTATGATTGTGACACGGAGTTATGCGACAGAAGCCAGGGGTGAGTACCGATATTTCGAAGTGATGTGGTGGCTTTGCGAAATGTCGAGCGAGGGATCGGTGATAAGTTACTATAAACGACTGTCCATCTTGGCTGCTGATTAATTTTTAAAGAAACGACTAGGAGGACATTTTTTTCTTGCAATTTTTCTTTCTTATAACAGCAGGTGAAAGAATGAAAATGAATGCGTTCATCGTTCCCCATACAAACTCATTTTAACAGTCGAAGTTTCGAGTTAAAAAATGACTTGGAAAAATATTTTTGTTCCTTTTGCTTTCCAATTAAGACTTTTTACACGTTTTTTTTTGCTAGGAGTGTTGATCCTCGAACGATCGTTGTCCTCGATGCAAAAGCAGTTCAAAATGGATGCGTTCATCGTTTCCCACAAACTCATTTTAGCAGTCAAAGTTTCGAGTTTAAAAATGACTTGGAAAAATATGTTTGTTCCTTTTGCTTTCCAATTAAGACTTTTTACACGATTTTTTTTTGCTAGGAGTGTTGATCCTCGAACGACCGTTGTCTTCGATGCAAAAGCGGTTCAAAGCCACTGAAGCTTAACGAGTTTTGAGACTATACGTACTCTCGTATGTCTCCCCTCCCCTCTCCCCGGCTCATACCACCCTGCGATATTACAGGGTGGTAATGGAGTTAATTGCCACCTAGGTCTTCCTTTCCATGAGTATATACAGCCGCCTGGGCGGTCCAAGGAAAGCCCACAGCAGGACAAACCTGGCTTACAACTTGAGACGCAGTGTGCACCTGATACCAACAAATTGCCTCCCGGTTCTTACTTCACAGAGCACACGAGAAAGCCCCAAATCTACGGCGCCCGGCTCACGAAATTTGCCGACTCGTTCGAGACTCCACATATCCAGTTTATAAAGCCATTCTGAATTTATTCGTGATATACACGCGCGGGAAATCACTCTCATTGTGCGATTGTACATTGAACTTCTATTTTTAGTCTTTAATTGAAATTACAATTTAAACAATAAATAATTTGATTGTCGATGTATGTAATGTGCTGAAAACTAAAAATGTGCTTCGACTAAAAATATTTAATAAACTGATGACTTAATTTTGAGCCTGTCGATTTATCGGATTTTTCTGCTTATTATATTTTTCCAAAAATTTCTTAAGTAAACACCTTTAGCAGAAAAAAATTTTTTAATTGGAGTTTTAGTATAATATATTTCGTTGTCGGAATTGCTATTAGTTTTTCACAGTTATAGGACATTGAGCTACGATTAAATTAATTGAAAAATCATTAAACTTTCTTTCTTATTCTCATCTCAAGAAAGGAAAAAAAAATGTTTCTTTTAGCTGGACACATAATTTTCTAAAGGCATTAATGAACTTTTGAAAACGATACGAGAAGGCGGTGAGAGACATAGAAACGTTAAAAGGACGATGATAATGCCACGGAGCTACGTAACGTCGTCATATTCGTCGCTGACGTCGTCAAGGGACCGTGGTACGTGACTCCGTAACACAGAAAAGACATTAGCCCGACCGTGGCTTCGTGTCCCAGTGAGAGAGGAAAATGTATAGTGATGGCGATCGTGGTAGTGCGGTGGTGAAACCGCGAGATTCCCATTGCTCCTATGGCCACTCCGTTCTGCGGAGAAACAGAGCGCAGAGCAGTAGTAAGCCCACATAGAGGCGACAGCTAAGTAAAGTTAAACCGAAGAGACGGAGGTAAGCGCGATACCCTGCTAATTATCGTCGTGGGAATAGATGACGCGATGAGACACGTTGGACCAAAAAGGATCTCTCTCTCTTTCTCTCTTTCATTGTTTCTTTTATTGCTATTTTCTATTTTATTCCCGTTACTCTCATATTGTTTCTATATCTTGCATTATATTTTATCTTATCTTACATTTTATTTCATTTTTTTTAGATTTTATATTAGTTTTTTTTTTTTAGATTTTATTTTATTTTAGGTAATGATCTTCTTTATTCTATACTCAAATTAATCTTTGGTTTTTTTGTTGCTCTGTCATTCTCTTAAGAGAATGAGAGAGAAAGAGAGAGAAATTTCTCTCTTTCATTGTTTATTTTATTATTATTTACATTTTATTTCATTTTTTTTTTCGATTTTATATTACTTTTTTTTTAGAATTTATTTTATTTTACGTAATTATTTTCTTGATTTGATTCTAAAATTAATCGTTTTATTTTTTCATTATTATTGGACCAAAGAGGATCTCCTCTCTCTCTCTCTCTCTTTCTCACTATCTTTAACTCTTTTATCATTTCATTTATTATTATATACATTCTATTCCGCGGTTTCTCTTATTGTTTCAATAAATAAAAATTTCATCTGTAATATTGTATATGGTCTCACTTCTTGTACGTAAGAAATGCAATCTCTGATATAATAAATGATGTGTCTATCTATCTCTCACGGTGTTTTATTATATTTTCCTCTACAGTCTCTCTTTTAACACGTTCCTCATTCTTTTTTTTACCAAAAAAAAATTGAGAAAATTGTTAATTGCTGTAGCACTATCAACAAAATAATCACGACATTTCTGACTTGATACAAGACACGTTGATTGTTTCTTGTATATCAAGCCAATTTTGTAGAATTGTATTTTCCCAATCCATTTTTATGTCTTGAAAATATTTATCTGATATGTACATAATACTTGGAAGAAAAAAACCACAGAAACTTTGTGCATTAGAATCCACAAGGATATCGGAAGGCCACAGACTATCGCGATTTATCCTCCTCCCCCTTCCATTCTCCCAAGAGGGCGTCACCTCTGGCCGCAAGCTTCGAGCTTTCGGGCTCGTAAGCCGACTTGAAAATTTTCCTCCTCAACCTCGGTCCCTTAATCCTCTGCTGGCCGAACTCTCTCTCTCTCTTTCTCTCGAAAGCTTTAGCAGCCCCTCGAATGCCTCGTCAAGCTTCGTGCTTCTCATACCTCAGCCTTGGATCCCTCCACAGCTTTTTCCCAGAGTAAAAGAGGAATAGCAGCAGTAGCAGGTTTATTAGCGCTCTCGACACTCTCACACATACACACACACACACACACACATTTTCATCTCATCTCTGGCATGGAATTCTTTTCATCGTCGTGTCTCGTTCGGGACGACGAGGTCTCACAAGCCCCCCCCCCCCCCTCTCTCCGTTTACATAAGCGAATTCACCGGATTGCCTTTTTGATATGTAGATCGTTGGGGTGGTGGGGAGAGGGGGAGAGGGAGGGGAGGGGGTGGTAGTGCGAGTTTTCATAGCTTTAACGCCGTTTACGTCACCCTTTTTCGTAACGCCTTCGTGTTACATCGCGTCCCTATAGTTGAAGGGAACGAAAAAGAGACACGAAGGAACGTCATAGGGTTTGCCTCCCGGTGTTTTACACGGGCTTTGTTCTCGTCTTGTAAATTTCGTTTACCGCGATTGACTGGTGTGTCTTCGGGACTTTTTATTTTCACTCTGAAATATATATAAGCCACCATTTTACAAAAGCTTCAAGCTAAACCTTGATAATTATTGTTAAGGAGTTACGATAGCAATTACAGCTTTGCGTGCTCCAGTAAAATTTTTTTTTCATTCAGTATTAAATTGATCGTAAAAGGAGGTCATGGGACTCTCGGCGAGGCCTCATGGAATCGGTGATTTTCGTAACGGAAATCACGAGTTACTGTCAGTTATATCGTACCCGGGAATTGTTGCTGAAAGGGATATATGGAATAAGGAGAGTAATTCAGCAAGAAGCAAGTACGGATCGTGCCGAATTGCTGCTGCTACTATGCGCTTTCGGCTCGTCTACCGTTGGCGCCTCGCTCTATATAGAGAGCGAGAGAAAGATATGGGACTTGGAGCCAAGTGAGCGGAAGAGACGATGAGGAAGGCCAGCGAGGGGTGAGAGTTATGGGCGGCGGGCATGACCGGGGGTATAAACAAATTACACGCGAATGGTTTCTTGGCGGTGATTAGCGGTAAACCTCGTTAGGAAAGTTTCGCCTCGGAGCACGGCAGCTCTACGCCTTGCACACAGAAACGACGCAGGTTCTCTTTCTCCCTCAGTGTATTTCTCTCCCTCTCTCTCTCTCTCTCTCTTGGCTCAATGTTGCTGCCGGCAACCAAAATCTGGAGGGAAGGTTAGTCGGTTATCGTTTCTTGGGAACCAGAGATATTAGAGCTTTCAAGCGCACATACGCGTTTTCGAAAGCTTCCATACCGCGATCGGTCCGTTCCACAAAACGCGAAGAAAATCGCCCGGAAATGACCTACGGTATTTCATTTGAAGTTGATCTCTTACATAGAAAAATAAGGATTTTTATGAATATATTTAAGAACATATACATTATTTTAAAGAAAAAAATGCTTGCCGAATTTCGTCAAAAACAGAAAATATGAGTGCGATTACCAAAAGATATTAGTCATTCTCAAATGATGCGTTCACATACATTGTCCATTTCATTTTTATTTATATATAGATTAAAATTCAGCGTATGTTTAAACGAGTTTCCATCAAATTTCTCGATGTCGTAATCGCAAAAAATAGAAATTCATATGGCGATACAAGAGATGGAATAAAACAAAAATTCGAAAATTATTCATTGAATAATCAAGGAATATATGTGTCAAATTTCAAAAATATTCGAAGACGCGATGATACAAAAAAAAAAGCTAAAAATGACATTGTTGACGTGACAACGTAACAAAAGTTTCACCAGAGCACAACTTTCGTAATACATTAAATTACAACTACATATGACGCTTTTAGCTGTCACTAGCTTTTGAGACTAAACATACGAGAACAACTTTCCTAAATGCGGAAGAGCACGAAAAAAAAATACGTGGCATATTTTTAGTGCACGAAAGACACGTTGGTTGAGAAAAAACTCATTGCCAAGTTTTTGCGATTCGACAGATCGATGGATGGGAAGGATAAATTTTCCATTCACCGAATGCTCCTCCCTCGTCAGGATCCTCCCATGGGATATAGTCCACACGAACGAGATCAGCTGGTTCAAGCGAAAGAAAGAGAGGGAGAGAGAGAGAGCAAGAAAAAAAAACAAACGAGGAAGATGAAGAAGAAGAAGAAGAGTCGTAACGAAACGAACGAAATTTCTCTCTCTTCTTCCGATTTTCCCTTATATTCGTCCACGACGATTCCTCGTTATTGGCCTCTTCCAACCAGAGCTTTATTCAGGAACGTATAGCGCCACCGTTCATTTACTTCTATTATCCGAGGTTAAGCAGATTTTCCATGGTCTCTTTCGTTCCATACCGCACTTCTCATTATTGCCCCTCGTTTCATCACCACTACTCCTCACTATCTTTTTCAATGTTCATTCATGATTTGATTCGTTTTTCACTTCTGCTATAATTCACCACAGATTCTGTCGTTTCGTTCGCACATATAGATGAAATACTCCAAAAGTAAAATTTTTATTCGTTATTCAACTTTGTTTTTTTACGAAAAATATATTTACCTTTTGAACAATGGAAAACTTAAATTTGCAGTTTTGTTGATTTTTGTTCTTATCAATTATAATTGAAATATATGGGAATATTCATTGATTAAATATTCCACTTATATACGAAATTTAATCATAAATTGTTTGAAATTCTCTAGAGTGAACGTGTACAGAGGAATTTGTTTTAAAAAACTCAAAATAATAGATATTTTGAGCTTTACATTTTTTTTCCAGGTCTTGAAATAACAAAGAGTCAAACATTTATGCTACTGCCAATTGAACACGACTCTTCGTCCTGAAATAAAAGGATGAAGATCCAGCAGCATAGTGCTGTAAAATTTTTGAAATACATTGTGAATCGGCAAGAGCAAAGGATTAGCACAGAGAGACTGTTAAAGGGGAGAAAAAGGATCAAAATAAATCCAAGACCATTGGCATCCAAGTCGGCCTCTTTGTTCTTCAGTTTTTCTTTCTTCGATGGCATTCCATCAGCCCGTCCCGATGAGAAATAACGAAACCAAAACACGTAGGCTTCTAGCCACGTTCTTTCTTTTCTTTCCAGAAACTCTCACTCCAATTTCATCCAACCCTCCCCTCCCCCTTACTTCTTCTGATTTTCTGTCTTTTTCCGTTGCTTTTTTCCGTCGTATTTTTCTCTCATTTCACGCCATGCTTTTTGGCTTTGAAGGACGATACTCGAGGCAGTTTTTGGGGGCTGCGATACTCAGAGCTTTCCAGAATAAAATACCAATCTGGGTTATTAAGGATTCCTTTTCTCTTAATGCTAAACGAGAATTAAAAATATTTCGGCACACGTTAGTCTTCAGTCCAAGTTTCTCTTTGTATCGTTTGATCCTGTAAAAACGGATTGTTCATCCCTATAATTCCCATGTACATGTTCTTTCGAGTGAAAATGTAAAAACGTTATAAAATTTAAAAAATTGTATGAAATGTAATCAAACTTCGCCTTCAATAAATATTTATGGATACTTTAACAATGAATAAAAATATTTTAAGACAAAAATCTGCATTTTGTTATGCACTACTTTAAAGATACCCACGTCAAAAAAAAAAGTTTACTTTAGTCTCCACGATCCCGACTAATTGGCTTATCAGAGATAAAAAAAACCAAACGACATTTCAATCTGTGAACAAGTGGCTATGGCATGAACTATAATAATTCAAAAATACAAAAAATTGAAAAATTCACATGGTTTTGAAAAATTCTGACCTCCTAAATGATTTTTCTTCTCTCTGAATTATGACGTATCGTCTTTTTATTTACACAGAAACGAATATGCCAAAAACAAAAATTATGTTAACGACTGAGTATTGACTGAGAGGCACAAAACTTTTATTTTCATTGAAAAATAATGTATAAATGTATGAACGGGTCAAAGGGTGTCTAAATCCTACTTTGAAAATGATAGAGATTGCTAGATAGAGGCATAGAATTTATAATGAATTTTGATATGAGATAGAAGGGTCTGAAAAGGTTTGATGTTGGCTCTGTCATGCATCATAGCTGGTGATACCGTTTTGAGCTCGAGTAAAATAGTATCGAGGCTCGAGTATATAGTTAAATGCTGTATATGACTAAATACTTGGAAGAAGCATCAGCGAGCAGCAACGAAGCAATAGAAGACCGTCTCATTTCCCCGCGAGCTTTGATAAATGAGCCTCGCATAAAGCTGAAGTATCGTAAAAGCCACGGTGATGTTAACGTCAAGGCTAATATCCAGCTGCGAAACTGAGAGCTGGCTTTTAGAATCGCTAATGACTAAATGGCACTCGCGATACACGAGAGATGGAGTTTCCAGAAGGTTTTCTATACCTTCCAGTCGACCTTTCTCTCTTTCTTTCTCTTTATCTCTTTCTCTCTTTCTCTTTCTGGTCCTGTTCATGGATTAGCTTTTCTCGGTTATACTCAAGGAAAACCGCAAACAATTTTCCGGGCTGTCCGTTCTGCTATCCCCAAAATCACGAGCTTTCTCTCGCCAAAATACTCCGAAAGTAGTTAATTAATTTGATTGAATAATAAAAATCAAAATTATAAAAATTTTTTTTAAAGTTAAGAAAGTAGTTTGATGAGCTTTAAAATTCTTTACCAATTTTTAGAACCATTCACTGGCTATTGTCAGACATATTAAATATTTTAATGTCGCATCATAACATGGGCTCTTACGAGGAAAAAAAATCATTTTAAAATTTTTTAAACATTATAACATGATGTTTGAGAATATAAACTCGAATTTTCAATAAATTATTATTATTATACATTATTTTTATTATAAATTATT
>JABMBV010078820.1:0-12740 GCA_018906735.1 Mesochorus sp. PSUC_FEM 10030011 | reverse complement strand
TGAAAAGCTGTTAAATCAAATGATCGAACTTATATTTTTACGATATTTCTTGATGGTCGTTTAAAATAAATTTTTACAGTCTCCAAATTTTAATTACGTTATTATAATTAACATTACAATATTATAACCGAAAATTATAATCACGTAATTATAATCAAGTAATAATCGAGACGCAGTTCGAGACGACGAAGTTAAATATTACACGTCAAAATTGCAGTAAACTCAATAAAGATCTTGGGGCCATCGGTGCTCCACGAACGTAAAGAATAGGCTGCGTAGTTAATATGCGCTCCTGATACATCGGGTACGTAAAGAAATGATTGTAAAAATACCGTACACCGGATAAAAAGTGTCAATAAAAATAACTTATCGAATGTCGAATTATTTCGATATGTTTTAAAATTCTTAATAAGACAAATGGTTATATCGATAAAAGAATGTAATTTATTTAAAATTTCTAAAGTTTTATATATAAAAAATGTAATTACTTTATCAAGGGAATTTCAGATGAATTTTATAAAATGAATTTATATTCCTGAAAAATGAATATTGTATTCTACATATTTTAAACATTTTTTCTACAAAATATCAATCCAATTCACTTCGCATTAAAAATGTTATTAATTTTTAAAGACCGCGACTTTTTTACGTGATTTTACGAGAGATTTTTCATAAAAATAAGATATTAAAATATCAAATGAAAAAAATGTATAATTAACTACATCGTGTTTTTAATAATGAATCAAAGAAGTTCGTGCAAAGAATTTTATTATCAAAAGATATTAAAAAAAAAAAAAAATCATTAATGTCACTTAATTTCATGTAGATTATTATTAAAAAAATGTTACTATATTTACGTAAATATTTAAAATTCAATTTTTACTTAAAAATCTTTGAAAAATATGGATCAACAAAGTAATTCAAATTCGCACATACTATTTCTAGCCATAAATAATTTTCTTAAGGATCAATAACAAGAAAGTGATTGTTTAATATTTCTTTATATCTCTGACAACAGCTAATTTTTCAAATGTACAGATATTGTCAATAAAGGATTTATAGGGAATAATATGATTATCGAGGATTGCTTATTTTTCTGGATATGAAGAAAAATTGAAATGGTCGATCAATCTGCCTGATGACAGTTGTTCCGGACGTAGAAAAGCGCCTCGTTTCTCTTATATCTCTTGCCACCCCTCCTGCTCCCGATTTCATATTAAACTATATAAAGAAAGGAGCCCGTGGTGATTTATGCGCACAAATTGTCCTGTCAGTGTATCAAGCGTGCCGGCACCCTTACCTCTGTCCGTTATTCTCTTTCACTCTCCCTCTGGCTTGTACTCTCAACTTGGGTTGCTCGCACTGTCGACGTTGTTCTCTCGTTTTGTGCGCGACACATGATTGTCCTCCCGCTCCACTCTTTCCCGTAAAGCTCTCCAATATCGTCTGCATTAAATTTCACTTTTTTAGCTAGTGAAGTCCGCGACTGCAATATGCTGCCCTCTACCCGTCCTTTTTCCTTTTTCGTCCTTGGATATATATGTATATCCTTCTTTCTGCCTGGTAACACATTATTCTTCGTGGCTGCTGTTTTACTCCAGATTATATGTATATATATCGATGCTGTACATCGTTATCGAAGCAATCTCTTGACGTTCGTAAATCGTAATATTTCCGTATATACAGAGAAGGAATATATAAACCTTATTATGAAACGTGATGCAATTTTGTGCTCTGATTATAATTAAATATTGAAATTATTAAAATGTTGACGCGAAGAGAACGATGATTAAGTTGAGAAAGTACAATTGTATTTTTTCATTATTCTATTATTGTTGTATATAAATTTAGAATTTTGAAATGAAATAAAAAGAAAATACATACACAATCTTTTTTTGCTATGTATCTTCATCGAAAGTCGACGAGAATCTCTGTATAAAAAATGAGGCTTAAATGCTGTTCTCTCGCGCGTGTGTGTGTGTGTGCTTGATATCGAATAAAAGGAGATTCTCTATCTGGTGGCGGAGGATGCATGGCGTATAAGGGTGAGTCTGTAGGGTGTTGCGCCATCTGCGAAGACACACGAGCTGACATGTCTTCTCGACCATTTAAAATGAAATTTAATACCCCACTTCTCATCTCTACTCGCGTTGTCCTGAGTTCTTTTTTCCCTTCCCACCAAATCACGAATACACACCCTGAATATTTTCTCCTTTCTTCTCTCTGATATGATTTCTCTCAGTGTGTATGCCAAAAAAAAGGAAGATAAAAAATACAACTAATATGAAAGGAGCAATTATCAAATAAGGTCTCTTATCAGTTTATCCATTTTTGTTGACTATTGGGACAGGAATTTTCTCATCCTAATTGAGTCAAATGTCGAGAGAACGAGACGCTTATTATCCTTGGAAAATTGGGGTTAGACATGAAGGTGTTTATAAAGTATAAACAGTGAAGGAAGGCTACTCTCTGTTCGGTATATTGTGTGCGTTGTCGACATCGATGTCATAATAAGCTGAGCAATTAGTAGTGAATTTTTGGTAAATTCACGAGGCATTTACTGCTCAGTACGACAAAACGGAATTTCGTATTGTTACAGGTTAGTATCAAGTTTTGTCTGTCCGACAGGAACGTAGTTCCACGATAATTAATCCTATTGGAAATGACTGTGAAGAGGAAGAGATATCAGGAATAGAGGGAGGAACATTAACGGAACGTACGAGGCAGTTCTCGGGCAATATAACAAGGGCTAGTTAGCGAAAATGGGGTATTATCCTATAGCTCGACAGTTCCACTTGTCACAATGGTGACAAATTTCACGCGCTATATAACAAACCGAGTTGTACAATTATTTTGGGGAACGACGGACACGAGAATGAGCAAACTCCCCATATTCGCTATTGCACTTTTTCTCAGTTAAATTTATCCCGACTTTAGTGGTATTTGTATCGTGCTTTCAGTGTTTCATGCTATATACAATAAGTAAATTGTACATATTTGGAGAGGCATTGATGTTGCTTGGTGGTACATGTCGAGTGGCAGAAAGATAAATAGCTGGGAGGCTGTTCCTCGATTGCGGATATCCTTAGAATTTGATAACTCCTAATTTATGGGGTTTGTTCGAACCATTTTTGAGGCTTGATCGTATTTTTTTACGAGCTCGATAATTAACACATTTTTTATATTGAGTTTAAGTCAAACATTTGCACTATTTATATTTAAAAAAAATAGTAATGAACATAGAAACTAGATAAGCCCAATTATAAAGAAATATATCGTACTAGTTTCCATTTAGATTTTGATGGCGAAAGGTGCTCAAGGGGAGGAATGGGCGTTGAAAAACAACGAGACTTGTAATCTATGGTCTCGTGGGACCAAGGGCGGCGGACCTCATTCTCGGTTTCCCGACAATTATCGTCTCTCGTGCGTCCCTACTTACTTACTTACTCACTTGGTTCACGGTCCATCGTTTTGGCATCGTAAAGGTCGGCTAGAGAAAAGAGAGAGGAAAATTGGAGGAGGATAGGGCACGTGGAGGGTCGTTTAGTATCCTCTAAGAAATCTTCACATCGAGAACGATGTTTCTTTCGGTCCTTCGGCCATGGGACCAGAAGTTACGGGGTGCCACGAACTAATCGTGATTCTTTGGGACAAATAAGAAAGGAGGGTGAAAGATATAGAACAGCAGCGGTTGTTCCATCAACCCTCGGGTCCCTCGTGGGTGACTACGTAATTTTCTTTGCTAACGATGTCCTCGAGAACAAGTACGAGCTGTAATTCGGTCGTCAATGATAAAATAATGATCTACAGCTTTTTAGTGTACCAGAAACTTTGACTGTCGTTCATTCTCGTTTCTGTTCGAAATGATGCATGAGAGACTAGAAACGAACTCTCGTTTTGCTTCAGCTTGTTCACCGTTATTTCAATACCACCTATCGATCTTTTGGAATTTTTTAGTTTCATATATTTTCATAGATCATTGGATAATGCAAACGAAAATGTAGAAAAGTATGAGGCTTCCTTGGACCTTTACCTTGGCAGAGAGAGAGAGAGCACGTGACGCAGTATATTTTTTGTCTACTTTATCCTGCGAAATGCCGTACTTGTCTTGTGCACATCGTAAGATTGTACTTTTTCAAGTCCGTAGAAGCTCCTAATTAATGGTGCTAGGACGACAAGCATGGCGGCCGAAGGTATACGCCGAGAAGGAAAATGGGTTCTCATACCCCAGGACAAAAGGAGTAAGAAAGCTGGCATGCGCGAGTAGTAAGGAGGGTTTATGCCGTAGACTTGTAATCTCGTGATGCTGTAAGTTATTCTAAATGCACTAGTGGGACCGAGCACCCCGTCGCCAAGATATCTCGGTGTTGTCTAGGAAGCAAGTTCTGACCTTTCGACCCCCTTTCCTCTCGCACGTCCCTCCCGTGATCTCGGTTCCTTGATTCCTCACGCGCTCTCCATTGGCGGTGGCTTGAACTCTCGTGTTCAACAACAGCGCAATTCACGTTAGCTTGCTGCTCAACTACATCTGATATTCCCATCGTTCTGCTGGTATTTAACGTCTTCCGCCTCAACGAATAAATGCCACACAAGCGGGTGTCTCCCGATCTCGAATTCCATCCTCTAACATTAGGGGAAACATGGTGCCTCATTTAATTCGTTCTGGCAACCTATCTATTTGGGTATATCGGTGATTTAGTCGGTGACGTTTTGGACCCAGTAAATTGGAAGCTTTGCCGACGGTAATAGTCTTATCAATATATATTATGCGGTCTTTACGTAATCACTTAGAAAAAAAATGTACATTTTCCTCGAAAGAAATTTGTAAATTTAACAAATACGCCTAAAATTGTCTTTTAAATAAAAAATAAACAGTGTTGACAATGATTAAAGTAACATTATTCAATAGATATAACCCCGATGAACACGATACTTGGACACAACTCGGAAGTGTCTTGTCATCACGGAAGATCTCCAGTGACAACATTTTCCGTGAGAACGGGCAACGATGAAAGGCTAAAGAAAAAGGATATAAAAAAGAGAGAAAAAAAAACGAAATAGAATAAAAAGAAGAAAGAGGAAAGCTACGTACGTGGGGGCTTAACGAAATATTTTTCCTGGGGGCGCTCTTCGAGTCTCCCAGCCCAGGCAGCGGACGCGAAGCAGCGGAAGACGGGGAAGTTGACGGTGCTGTGCAGCGAAAACGAGCGTAGGATGAAGCAAGAGATGTCGACCGCCGCTCTAAATCCTTCAGCATTCAGCACACTCGATCACACAACAGTTATCAAAGGAACTCATTTGAGCGGGTGAATGGATAGAAAGGAAGTCAATCTCGGTCCGCGGAGATAAGCCCTCCCCGGCTCCGCCGTCTTGGCCTCTCTCACCCAATTCCACCTACCGCCTCACTCTGACGACGAGCGTCTTCGTCGATCTCCTTGCGCACGATTCCCGCTTACCGGTGCCGCAACAACCCTTGAGAAAAGGAATAGATCTGGGAAATGGGAGGTGGGAGAAAAGGGATAAGAGAGAAAGGGGAAGCGAGGGGAAAGGAAACGGAGGGTAAGAGGAGAATTCAACGTCGGTGAGAGGTAACTATGCTGCAACTCCGTCTCACATCATCGCTTCCTTCCTCTACCCCCCTCCCCCCCATCCCTATCGCCTCGGCCCCATAGCGTAGCATCACTCTTGCGCACCCACGATCCATTCTCATTCACGTGTCAATACCTCGACTCGACTCACTGTACACAGTCTCTATATACTGAATATACTATATATACTATATACTGAAGCCACTGCGCTCCTCCACCTCCTCCTCCTCCTCGTCCTCTTCTTCTTCTTCTTCTTCTTCTTTCCTGTCTCTCTTCACCGTTTCTTTCTCCCTGGGGTTACAAAGTATCTTCCGATGACTTCAGGTTCAACGTCGCCACTTTATGACCCCTATGAACCTTTATTGGTTCATTATTTTTTCAACAGATGAGGAAGAAAAATGAGATTAAAAATTGGAAAAATTCTTTAACGACTCGATATTTTATGTATAGACATTATCACACTGTTACTCGGTGAAGGTATATAGAGGCTTTATTTTATTCTTTTATTTTATGGAAGATCGTCAGTATATCATACGAGGTTAGGTTGAGGGACTTTAAAGGTTCTGACACTTTTAGCCAACCCTTAGTAAAAAAAATAATGAGTCGATTTAAAAATCTACTTACTGTCGAATATATTGGCAAAATGATAATAATTACGTATTATCATTATTGAATAGATAGCATTGGAATTATCAGTCTTTTGTTTTTTTTTTTTTCATAAGCAATTATGGCAAATAAGGTTATTTAGTAACGAAATTTTGGATTACATGTAGAAAGAGGAAAAATGTATTTTAATGATAATGAATTAATTGGTATAATAAGAAATTCTACACGCTTTCGAGTAAAGCTGCTCCGCATATCTTAATTATATATGATGAAAAATGTTGTGATGCTTGGATGAGCACGAAGAAAAGACAATAAAGAGAAACTAGAAGAGAACGAGTGACGTAAAGGGATATCGAAGTGGAATGGGATCAAGGAGAAAAGAAAAGCCAAAGGAAGCTATAGGCGAGGGTGTGAGTCGGTGAAAGATCGGGATGGCGGATATGGTTGGTTCACAGCGAAGCCGGCAGAACCCTCTCTCTAGACGGTATAATTTCACGCGTCGTGCGACGCCGCAAAAGTTTTTCTTTAATATATTCTTACATGCTCTCGCGGATTAGATTAAAACGAGAAATGCATAAACCCAAAGGAATAAGAATAAAAAGGTGGGCCGAAGCCAGGGTATCCGCTTTTGCCGCTCACTCGACCAGCCGCTATAAGCAATGAGCAGCTCAGGCCTAGGCCAAGAAGCAGCCGGATGATGGTTTGTATATGTATATAGCAGACTAACCGGGAGACGAAGAACGCAGAAGTCTCGTATTTATGATTTATTTAAGTGGTGAGAGGTACGACGAGGTGGAATTGCATTGGTGAGTAAAAGTAAGCAGCCGGGACGCTTGCCTACTATAAGAGCTTTTGTGAAACGAGTTGGCATTCTGCAATACCTATAGACAACATCACGGAACAGTTTTCCGTGTGGCTTTCGTAAAGTGAGCAGAGAAGAGAGAGAAAGGGAGGGGAGGAGAAAAAAAGTGAAGGGGATAGCACCTAAACGACACTCTGATCCACCTGCAAAATACCTACGGGAATGAAACGACGAGCAAACGCCCGAAGGGGAGAGCAAAGAAAAAAAATAAACGCCAACAGCGGAAATAAAAGAGATTATTCCGTACGGTCGGTTATGATAATGCGGCGAAAAAAGAAAGCCCACCACGAAAGGGATTAAGATAGAGAAAATTTTATATTGGCTACCGAGTCTAAGGCTCCTGTCCTTTCGCTGCATTTACATACAAGAAGGTTTAAGGCTGTCTCGTAACGATTCTTTTCTTTTTTTCATTGCATTGTCAAAGGTTTTCTGTTTAGCGTTTACAGAAAGATCATATCGCGGGCAGAAAGACAAATGTCTCAATGTCTAGACACTTGTTAGTTGACTCGAGGTTAATGGGTATATTTTTTTTGTTTGGTTTTTATAATCTTTGATATTATTTTCAATTGCATTTGAATTCAATCTCAGTGGGAAGGATTCATTTTTTTTTTTTTAAATAAATCAAATATATGAATATTATTTGGATAAATTGCTGGAGTATCCAATAACTTTCTACCCAATTATCTTATCTTTACGCGTCTAGCTCTTCAACTTTTTCGACTACTTAAAAACCCTTCACGCTTATATTATCTACCGGCTGCAGTACCTCGAGGCACTTTGGGCTTCAAAATTATACAGAAGAAAAAGAACGTAGATATATTTTTTTTTGTTTCCGAGAGTAGTTGATAATTCAAAGTTCTTTCACGATTATTTATACCAGTGTAATGCTCGGGAATATGAGTACTTTTTTCAGTCTTTTTATTCTGCTGCATTTCTATAAAAATATCGAGTTATAAGAAGAACGTAAAAGTTGTAACAGCTTTTTATTTGCCACTGCGGCTCAACGATAAAATTCTTAGTGCCTCCTCGATGACAACATGCAGGATCCTGAGAATGCCTAAACAATGTGTTTGTTTCGTGCAAGTTAGAGGGCCAATGTTCATCATATTATGCACTCGTTTACTTATTATTCTCGTTGGGTTATATCATGAAAACACGTACGAGCTTCATGGGCAGTGAACCGGTGTATCATATTGGGGGAACCTACACCTCGGTGGTAAAATTACATTTCCCATTCATGAAATGTCAGTTACATAATGTGGGCGCGGCATATTGTATTACTGACGAAATGTATTGCTACAGATAAGCTGTCAACGGCCAACTGCTCTCAATAGAGCTGTTCGTCCTCAAGGTAGAATTCGAAAGTCTGAAAATTATCTTTTTTGCCTGGCTCGTAAATAGCCATGCTTCTCTTGATGTATTATTAATTCTTCAATGGATTATTATGCAATGGCTCTAGATTAAGATGACACGATAGCGATGACACGTGAGTCAGAGATAAAAAAGTGAGCCTCTAAATATTACTGAAAGAAAAATTAATGCGGGTAGATGACGTGGAAAATGATTGATATTGAAAACAGAATGAACCTGGTGGTATACAAGGCATAATAAGGATGGTATAGCAAACTTGAGGCAGCAGTGAATCCCCGAGAGCTAGAATGAGATACGACATGCATAGCGCGTGTTCGGAACGGTTGATTATCGTTGGGATCTCGCGTGCAACCCGCGAACCCTTACACGTCAATCCCTCTCCGGTTTCGTACGATAATGGTTCTCATGCCAGAGTCAAAATTAACTTTCGTAAACGAGAAGATGACTTTCTTTTTGCGATTTACTTTTTTTTTCGAGCTTATGAAAACTTTTCCATCATTATTCTTCCAATTTGTTGTCATGAAGAAATCGTTGATAAAAAGAATTAATCATGGTAAAGGTGAGGATGAAAGATTTGTCACTATTGTTGAATTGACGATGTTTACTGAAAAAATATCGGTAGATGATACTCGGATTTTCATTTTTTCTTTTAGGGTTGCCTTCCAGTCCAGTATGTCTCGATCAGAATCTCCCTAAATCACAGGATCAAAGATTCGTGCCTCTTTTTTGGAATTGATAGAAAAAAAAACGTCAGGTTAGTTTACATGGGCATGACTTGTAGGTGAAAATTGCTTGAAGGAGGAACATAAAGCACGAAAATGTCAAAGAACAATGGTCGTCCTTAGGCTCCATAGGATTTGTTTCGTGGAGCACTTCTGCTACACAACCGCTGGGTATGGACGATCAGCTTTACACAGCGATATTTACCTGCTGGTGAACCCTCTCGGTGTTTTTTTTTGTTATCCCGGATCAGGGAGATGGAGCCTGGTCTGTCCTCTATGTTTCGTGGACCTGTGACATGTGGCAAAGAGCAATGGGACTATTACGCAGAAAAAAAGAAGCGACAGACGGCAACGCCGGACTGGAAAATCTTGCGGTATCCCGAGGGCTCTTGTCGTGACAGAGGACACCATGGCTTTTGCCGATTTATGGTCAACGAAAACTAAAGTTAAACAACGAAAAAAAAAACTATAAATTTTGGTTTATTTCTTCCATAATCAAGATCTATTTCAAAACGTTATGCAGAGCTGCTAATAATAAATTAGAAAAATGAAAATTAAAGGTCCCATCAAAACGGTTTATCTTTTGGTTTTTTTTTTTTAAACAAATAAATATACTTTTCTATACAACCGCAAGTGAAATTAAAATTAGATTAAGCACGCAATCATTCATAACCTATAAACAAACCTAAACGAATTTGGTGCCAAGTTGTAGCAGTTTAATCCTGTAAGATCAATGGAGATAAAGGAAAAATCATAATTAAAAAAAAGTGAGTAACGAATGACAAAAAAAAGCTCTCTCGTTTTTTGAGTTGACATTTTTTGAGCGCGGAATCAGCGTTATAATTTTCAATAAAGTCACACTCAACGAGAAAAGCATTCTTCATGGTAGACTCACCCCATTAACGACGCAACTGGTAAGAACATAGATCTCGTCGGTAATGACGCGTCTACGAGTAAGAAAGTATAGAATACCGCGGAAAAGGGATGATTGAGTGAGGGAAAGTGAGACAAAGACTGGGGTTAGAGAAAGGCGAGATTCTGCAGGGGCGGGGGGTATAAAGCAACGCACAAAGGGGGAAAAGCGCGCAAGAAAGCAACGCAGAGCGTGGGGTAACGCTATTACCAAGTCGAGCAAACCTTATAAATGTCATCGTGAACCCATAACCCTATGATGCATGATCAGAAGAGGCTGGGCGAGTTACAAGTTGTGAACTCGAATTTCTACTAGTTCGCCGTTGCGCGCTTCATCCTTCTCGATACTATTCCCACAACGACCATGAAAGGAAGGGCAGTTAACGCCAACATCCGAGTCGCCGTTACTCGATGATAACGATACTTTTTCTTGGTATATCGTAACAACTTACAAAAACATACCAGTGTTCGATGAAAACTTGCTGAATTGTAATATTGTTTTTGAAAAATTTTTGTAAGTTCGAGTTTTCTTATGAATGACGATGGCCATTGGAGTCTTCGTTTCAACAGTAACACGGTCATTTTCGATATAAAAGAATTTTGAAGTTTCAAGCATTTCATAAAATATATGCTAATAGTTATTATATAAAATTATCATTGAAACTTGGAAAAGTTATTTTGAATAAATATTATAGCTAGTGATAATATTATTTTTATGAATGCAAATCGATATATTTTTCGTTATAATGCTTTGTTCATTATAATATATTTCAACTAATTGTACATTTGTATCCCTTCTCGAGCATAAAAAGGCTTGTCACGGAAAAGTTTCAGAATAAATGAGAAGCCAAGAAGATGGCCGAGTCTATACACTCGCACGGATGAATAAGGGTTAGGTTCTTGTAACGAGATAAAAAGGGACACAAAAAACTAAGTGTAGTCGGAATATATATTTTTCGGGAGTCTGGAAAAATGTCGTGAAGAATTATACGCTTAGCTTATCTGAGGGATGTATTTTTTTTAAGAGTAAGAACGAACATAATTGCACTATAAAAAGTTCTTTTTCTGAGTTGTACTCGGACAATTTAGAGGGAGGCATTCCTTGCCCAAAATTAACCTTTACCGTAAACGTGCATTCTGGGGGATTATAAACTTTTCTTAGCGTATATAATATACTGTGTGCCTGACCCATTCCAGTAGTTGTTAAATTATTGGTGTTCTCGCGTCGTCTTGCTTACAGGGCAAAGCGAGTAACTTTTTGTCGGATGAAACTTCGCGACTATACAGAGAATGAAAAGTTGAAGCTCGCGCATTGCATTTTCTCCAATTTAACGAGCTCCTCAACGGATTAACAAGCTCCTTACCAAGACAGGGATTTTCTCAATCATCTGAAGCATTTCGAATTCATTAAAATGACCATAAATTGAAAGATAAGCCTTGAAAGTGAAACGTCTAAAAATATATATATATATACTATATCGCATCTCAGATATGTGTAGGAATTGTAATTGAAAATCCTGGCTAAAGAACATGCTGAGCACTTCTTTCATCGTAAATTATGAAAGGAATCGAATGTAAGGATTCCCCATTCTATACAACTCTAATCAAGGATAAGACAAGTTGGATTCTACTCTTATTTCGTAGTATTACCCGCTCAAAGGGATTGAGAGGGCCAAAAAGGTGTCGGTGCAAAGTTCCTGAGACGCGCCGACTCTTCCACCGAGAGAAAGTACCGTCGTATCGAACTCCGATAGGCAGAGAACGCCAGGAGAAACACGGCAAACGGACAGAAATAGGACGTTGTGAGCGCAACGTGAAATTGGTACTTTGAAATTTCATTAGTGCAGTCAGGTGGTGTCACAGATTCAATTAGGCTTTTTATTGGATTTCGAACTGTGCGAACTGTCAAAGCGGTAACTGCGTGGTCAGACCAGAGGCACGTGGGGCTCTACCTACTCTCCCCACGTTACGACTTTTCCCGTTGAACGTGTAGCTACACTATAATACCATCGATACAAAGCGAGGCCCAACGTTTACGTAATGCCAAAAAGGGTTTACATCCAATGTGTATAAATATCGACTGAACACTAATCTAACATTACATCGTTAATTTATATAACACATCAATATAAAATTTAACATAATTTATATCTTTGACGTAATTGATGTAATTTTCATTGAATACTTTTGCTTTCAAAATAATTTACTCAATTATTTTTATTGAATTTTTTAAATTCATTATTCTAAGAGTTATCGATACTAAGCATAAAAATTAAATGATAGGTAGTGATAACTCATATTTTCAACGTCTTTTTAAAAAAGTTCAAGCTTAGACTTTTTGGTTTTAGAATATGGTAATCAAACATTTTTATCAATGACTAAAATTTAGAAATAATAAAAAGTCTAGAAAAAGAAAACACGTTTTAAAATGTCGGCCTTTATTTTACAAGGCCCATGGGATAGAATAATTTTGTTTCCGTTAATTCTAACCTATCAATTTTTTTAGGTTGATTCATTCCCTTCAATTTAACTGGCTATAAAAGTTTATACGATAATTTGGAACTGAGTTATCGTTGTTCTAAGTAAAAGTTTTATTTATTTTTTGGCTTTAATAGCTCATTATAGAAAAACTGAATGTAGATCGATACAAATCAAAAAGAAAAATTAAAAATTAATATA
>JABMBV010078709.1:0-12743 GCA_018906735.1 Mesochorus sp. PSUC_FEM 10030011 | reverse complement strand
AAATTAAATTAACTGAAAAATTAAATTAATTCAGTAGTTAGGGGAGGGGGGGGGGTATATAGGAGTACGGGTAAGGGATTGTATTCCATAACCTGCAAAAATTTATTTATGTGCAAACTGAGCAGTGAAATGATATTCACGTGTACACCTATACATTATTATAAATGAACGGAATTGTGCTGCGATCAAGGAAATCAACAATTTCATCCAAGTCTGATAATTGTACATTTAACTTAATTTTGTCCTAAAATTAGCTAATCTGAATTAACGCGTTAATTCGCGAAATGAAACTGAGCCTAAGCCTTAGCGCAGGCCGAGACAAGGTGCGTTTACCCTATGTGCTATTTTTCATTATTTAGTTCTGTATTTTCTTTACAGCGGTGCTCTCTACTATACCGTCGCAGTCGGTTCCAGATCTTATGATTCTATTAAATCGATTATCACTATCATAGAGAAGAAATAAATTCAATAAAATTATTAGGAGAGAATGAACGCACCGTCATTTTTAATAGACAAGTCGAGGATTTGGCATCAACCGATGGAGAAGTCAAATTTTCATTGATTCGACACGACGTTTCAATGAGCCTTGCCGGAACCATTTTTATTCGTGACTAAATAATATCTCAATTTAAAAAACCGTTCACCGTCATCAATAAAAAAAACTTGTTAAAGATGTTATGTTTTTTTTGAGGTTATGTTTCGATTCCTATACAAATCAATTTGATGACCATGATCGAATACCGATGTACAATGAATGGCTCATTCAATCCTATTTGGATTTTGGTACTATCTATTTATGGGAAAAAGTTCACGATTAACAACTGCAAATAATAAAGAAAATGATTTTATCAATTCGAAAAACTTTTTGAATTCAACTGTCGGTTATGCAGATAGTCGATAGGAATACATCATAAGCTGTTTCTAATTTTCAACAGATGGAGCATGTCACACCTCAAATAGCCAGAATTTTACGAAATTAAGTATTAACTCATTCATTATACTTATTTTTTTGTTATTGCATTTTGAAAGCAAAGATGATTTATGTCGATTCACGATATAATAATGTGTCTACCTATAATATTTGTTTACTAATAAACCAATCAATATAATTGATTTTTATGATGAAAATAATAGACGAAGTTTTATTACCCATATATTGACAAATTAGTAAGCATTAATTGAAGTTAATTCTTGAATAGTAGTTGGCTATTGAGTGAAAAACATGTTTTTCTGAAGTTATGTTAGTAATTGAGGGCGTCTTTCCGACACCAACCCCAATTTTTTTTCGGCTACGGACAAATTCATCTTTCAGATGAAAAGTATCTGAATTGTATATGCAATAGCTTCCGGATTAAGTTCCAGACTTTATCTAAAAATGAACAAATTAGGCATAATTGGCGCATGAATTTTATAACGAAATGTTTAATTTTAAATTTAATAAATTTGGATATGTAATATTAAGTCGAATCAACAATCAATATGATTTATTCAAATAAGACATCATGTTCGGAATTTTCAAGCATCTTTGTATATTTCTTCAAGCTATATTATTAAGATACATATAAACAAATAGTTTATCATAAAGGCTAAGAAGCACACAACGGATCTATGAGCAAATCATCCAACTACAAGTCCATTTCAATATGAACACTGAATTGAGTTGACCCGCATTATAGCTGTTTGATTCTGTCCCCAATGCGTATACGCGTTATGCAAATTTCGTTGATAAATCATTGTTCTCCAGATTTCTCGGAAGCCGCTACTCTACAATCAAATCTATGAAGTCAATAAGATAATTATGCATTGAGCTTCTATATATAGTTGTAAAAAAAATTGTACGTTATACATAAGAAAAATAAAAAGAACATAATATGGGGTTTTCTTTTTTTGCAGTACTATTTCAACAAAGATCGATCGATTAATATATTTTCCACGATCTTATTTGCCTGTCCTTTAATAAAATTGATCAAACCCTAAATATAACTGAACATTATAAATAAAAATCCGTATTAGATCTATGTAGAAACCACGTAATAAGATTTTCGCTAACGATAAGTACATTAATATGGTCATGATCGCTCTCTAATATAATGTTGGAAAGGGAGGTGGGCATGTATAGTGGTTAGTAGTATCATTGATCGCACATATGCATCATGTTGATAGAGTGCCAAATACTTAACTCCACGAACAATCAGTAGGACACTGAAAATATCAAAAATATATGCTCACTCGTATATCACTTTCATAATTATGAGTTTTATGTTTAAGGGTTTTAATGACATTTTGAAAAACTGTAATAATATATTTACTCATTGATTTTTTATCTCGATATCAGATTGGTTTTTATGAATGTGGTCGAAATATATACGGCGTAACACCAAATATAATGCGTATAACTAATGAAAGGCTGTTTTGAACCTCTGTATTATTAATATCGCGGTTGTTCACAATTTTTGCATTTAAAATTTTGCTTATAATAATATGGTGTTTGTTATAAGAGACAGCTAGCGAGAGAGAGAGGAATAAACTTTGGTACTTTGTACTCATTGAATTGAAACAGATTGTTATTATTTATTATTTATTATCAATTGAATCAGATTGTTATTATCTGCTATAGGCTACATATACCCTATCTAATATCTGTATAATCATAGATAAAATACAATACAGTTAATAATATAAGAGACGGAGTTCAGGGGGCTACTTTTTACTTTATATTTTCGTTTGATTCATGTCAATTAACAACACATATTACAAGTTACGTTAACGAATTTGTCTCTTCGGTACGTATACGCGTTAATGAGGTTATTAAAACTTAAAGTGTTCATCTTTCATTTAATACATCGAAATGTAAAGGAAAACTTTGCCTAGAGCTCAACGTAACTAAACTAACTGTTGGAGCCGAATGGTAAAGTGTGACCCACTCCAATTTATTGCATCCCACTCTGAGTTTGCCATGTGTAACGAGATATGGTAACCGCTATCTTCGTTAAAATATATTCATATACTGATGTTTAATTGGGGATAAACATCATTAAATTCGATGATACTCATTCGTTAAACCAACTCGTTTTATATATAAGATGACATCAGTAGTACATGTACGATGCGATGATGTTTTTTTTTTACATTTAAAGATAGTCACTCAATAATTTTATAGCACATTTTACAATCACGATTCATTCTGATTATCCTTTTGATTACCAATTATACATAAATTAGAGCATAAAAATATTGTGACATGTTATAGCCTTACTCTATTGATGTAATTTCTAGAAATTTCCGATACTTTAAAAATGCATGAGAAACTTAGTTTAGCCAATTCAACAAATAGGATACGATGCTTTAGATAAGATCTAATCCTTCGGTTGCAGCCGGTTAGTTAAGTTTCACATGTTGTGTTTATGTATGTATATGTTTTCGCCTGCAACAACCGCTAATTCACGTACTTAATCACAAAGATTAGGAATCATCGCCGAAGGCGTACAGCATAATTAATGCACTTTTGCGAGGTAGAATAGGAGAGAAAGAGAGACGAAAAGAGAATACGAGAGAAGAGGAGAAAGAGAGAGAGAGAGAGACAGAGATGAGAGTATAAGCACATTTTCGCGGGCGTTTTCACACAACACTGAACTTACGCAATAATTCATTTCTGGGCTCATTCCAAGTTGTGCATGAATAAACGCTGCCGTATGCGGTGTTCTCTTACATACACGCAATCGCCACAACCGTTTCTCAGTCCAAAATCGCGTTTGTTTACACCTCGCAAGAGTTGTTTTTGTTTATGCGTCAAACAATTTTTCATGATATTACCAAACGAAAAAGCGAAATCTACGTTTTTCATAAAATACAAAACGTTTGACAATTTTTTAAACATGTACGTCTACATAAACATGTTTTTCAAAACTGAAATTAAAAAAATAAAATTTCATGGAAAGAAAAAAACTGAAATATATAAAAAGAATTTATCCAAAAAAAGATGTTGGTTTCAAATATTCATAATTTAAAATAAATGCATAAAATACATTATGAAAGGGTCAAAGGTTTTTAGAATTATCTATAGAAAAGGTAGAAAGAAAAAATTCTCTATTAGTACAATTTTACTTCCGAAAATTATCTTCATTAGTTTTTGCCATAAAATGAATATCCTACGTGGCGAATTGAGACATTTTATATTATAATTTTCTCTTTAATAACTTTGCATCAAGACATTGCCACGTCTCTGCATTATCAAAAATCTAGAATACATGCATCTTTCCTCGTTATTTCCTGATTTATTTTTTTCGTCAAGTCTCTTAACTTTTTTTCTGGATATAAGCCTTCGTATTTTCATAAGTGCGAGCACTAGTATCACAAGTACAAACTCTCATAATAAAAAGTTTCGTGGCCAGTTATTAAATATGGAATAGCATTGGCTCACACGTGATTTTTTTACGCTAAAGTTTCCGGAGAAAAAAGAAACCAATGTAAAAGGGTACATTGTAAAAGAACGGATATTTCGGAGAAAGAGAGAAAGAAAACGTAGTACGCCATGTTACAGAAACAAATGCATTAGTCGCTTGGTGCAGGATACACAGTGAAAAGAATGGAGGGTAAGATGAGGGAAGAAAGAAGAAAATTGGCGCAGGAGGGGGTGAAAAGTAAATCCTTCTTCGCAGCAAGACATTGAATTACGACTTCGTGCAGAGAGAGAGAGAAAGAGAGCGAGAGAGAGAGAGAGAAAGAGAGAGGGAGAAAGAGGGTGAAGCGGTACAAGAGTTCTTACGGCGAAGGACCAAGAGGACGAGAAAGAAGAAGTGGTAGTAGCAATGGTAGCACGAGTACGAGTAAAATCAGAAAAGTATAAGAGAAGTGAGAGAATAGAAGGAAACAGTGAACCTGGCTCAGTGAAGAAAAGAAAAAAAGAATGTGTACAATGTACCGTACACACACACAGACACATTTAAATATATATTCTTGGATAAAGCGGATGTATTCTTTTACCTTAAATGTGGTTCTGGCTAATACTTAAGCATTTACGTACAAGTCATTGCTTGAAAAGACACCGAGAAAAATATTTTTAAATGTATTTTGCGGAAAGGCTTGCAGCTTTTAAAATTACCTCAACATCAATTAAAAAAAAAAATTAATCGATTAATCACTCTTGCTTATCTAAATTTTATATTAATATTCGTATGAAAATTGGAAAAATGGAATTTTTAAAAAATAAACATTGTCTCAATACAAAAATATACTCTTTATTTGATAATAGAAGAGTTACTGATAAACTTATACTAAATCTAGTTTATTTTTTAATAAATTGATTGTTAAATGAGCAACTTAGGGAGCTTTTATATCTTCATTCTGAAGAATACGAAAATAGTCATCGCGACAATTCTTTTCTTCGAATGAAGTTTTTAATGTAAAATTTTTTTTTTCTTAAATGAAATTTTCTTGATAAAATACAAAGAAATTTCGAGGAGGACAGTGGTCAAGTAAATAAGAGCTTAAGTCCGGGTGCCACGGACCCGGGTTCAAATCTCGGTAAACACCATTACATTTTTCAAGTGTTTCTTTCATTACAATCGTAGTGGTTGGACACGACATTAAATAGGAAATGTCCTGAGTAAGAAATTAAGGTAATGAAAAAATGGTGTAAAAAAGGATAGTTGATGGGTGTAAGGTGGTTTGATGAGTTTGTAAAAAGTCCGAAAAGGTTGTGCAAGTAAAACTCCAAATTATTATTATTATTACAAAGAAATTGTCAAGATTTCCAATACAAAATGTTGGTGTTGGGATTAAATCGCATCTTTTGGTTCACTAATGTGAAGATCATGTTACAGTGGTTTCCGCGTCGATGCAAATGTACTCTCGTTACAAATATGAAATAGAATTCTCTAGGGATGATTATATCAGCACACTTCGATGAACCCGTGGTAAATTTAACGTGAAGGAGGCAGAGTACTTGGCGTTGAAGCACACTAAGTTTCTTAATATATGTATATAGAAAACTATGCACTATAATATTTTGATTGAAATATCTCTATGTGCAATACTAATACGAATATTTATAAATTGAAAAATATTTTTTAATGAAAGTAAAAAATAACCACGAGAAATATATTTTCTGTGGAATGGTTAATGATTGATGACTATAGTGATAAATGGTATGCATTTTACCCATTATTTGACAAATAATCCCTTTTTGTTTATTAAAGATATATCTTTGGAGCTTGGATTTCTTGTGTGTCTCGATTAATTTTTCTTCTCTCTTTCTTTCTTTTTTACTTACTATCCTTATCTTGTTCTCTCATCTTGATGAAATGATTTATTTTATGGATTGCTTAAATAGATAATATTCTCGGCAGAAGCTTTTTCTATGATATTTCAGAACAATAATGTTTGAATAAATTACTGATATAATATTGCAGAATATTACTGTATAGATGCGAGTAAGGTAATCAAGAGACATCCCAGAGTCGTCCTAAAGCTAACTCAATAATACTATATGTATATAAGATTCAAGATCAAATAAAGCACCAAAATGATTCACCTTGGTTGAATTACTCAAATTCATGTAACGCCTTGTCATATATCTATTGGTACTATTAACTGTACAAAATTTCATGTATATTCCATGACTGACCCGCACTCTTTATAGATACGAAAGTTTTCAAGAAAATCTTAGAAAGAACGGAGAAAAGAGATCAAAGGGAAAATACTGAGACACAAAAGAGAGCGAGAGAGAGAGAGAAAGAGAAATAGAGAGAACGAGAAAGAAAAAGAGAGAGGTGAAATCTAGGGACGTGAAGAGAAAGAACGGAAAAAAAGAAATTACTTTTTGGAATCCAAAAGTACTTCGGGAACAAAGCAGATGCTGAAGGAGGTAAAAAAGAAATGGTTCCCGTAAGTTTCGGAAAGTAAAGAAGCGGGAGAGGTTAAATACTAGAACGAGACTAGGGCCTACCTCGATCTTTTGTAAAACGGTTCAAACTACTTCACTCACACATCGAGCATATATAACAGTTGGTGTACATAATACGGACTCATTACACGATTATATTAAATATATTAAGCAAGCATAAAAATAATCATTTAGCTTAATACGCGTGATTAGCTTTTACTTGAAAAAATAAAAAAATAATAAATACGAAAAAATATAAAAAATTGATTTTGGATAGGTAAAAAGAATAAGTTGCAATGTTTTGTGAGACAAGATTATATAGGAGAAAGGAATGAAGGTGAAAAGTAGAGAAACGTTTTATAACAGCAGCAGAGTCGTAAACGCATCAGGTGCTCTCGATATAACGAGAAGAGCTGTATATAGAAAAAGTAAGAAAAAGAAGATAAACGATCGCTTTGAAAATGAACACAAAGCAAGTGTTTGTATGTGTGTATGTCTGCAAAAAACGATTGTTTCTTTCAGTACAATCCCTAATACTATCAGAGTTGAATTTCTTCAACAAAAACATTGACAATTTACTTTATAAATACAAGATATTAAATTATACGTAAAGTTGTGATAGATTTAATCTCGAATTAACGTCGTTAGAATAACATCGATTGAAACGTAATTGTAATTATTGAAACTCAACCAACAATAAATCATTAATAATTTTCTTTAAATAAATATAAAAAATGAAATTCGTATCAATAATTTGTTTTCTCGTTTTACATCGCATGCTACTTGGAAATCTGCACGTTGATAAATTACGAGAAATGTATAACTAGACACGCTATACAAATATATGATATTCCATATACCAACGAAACGAGATCACGAAATATTCCACGAGCATGCTGGAATAAAGAATTAAAGTGGCATACCCAACTGTATGTAATGTGTACACACAGTATACTACATAAGCTTAGCTTAACCATGACGGTATAATAGTTTTCAAAAATTTCAAATTTCAGGTTTTCATTGCCAAAAAAACTTCATTTAATATATTTTTTTTACGCATTGCGCATTTAATCTAATGACAACTTGCAACTAGAAAACATAAACAGTAAAAACTTTGGACATTTTAAATATTATTACATGCATCTAAGACCACAAATTACTTTCAAACAATAATTTCCTAATATTTGACGATGATTTTTATTGCAGATTTAATGTTATTTTATTTTATTTCTAAATAATTACCTTTTTTAATATTTTCATGAAATTGAATTAAACGCACAATTATTAAGTTGTATTAAAAAAAATCATTGTTAATTTGCATTCACCGAGCGAGTATATATACATTATGCATTTTCTTAAAAAAACACATATTTTGGTATCAATATGAATAAAAACTCTTACAAAAATCTTTATCGTCGCTCACGTTTCTCGAAAACATTTCCTTTTTTTCCAACATCGCGATGACAAGATTATACCTTCGAATTTATATTCCAGAAACGCTCCATATACTGTAATATAATCTATCAAATTTCCATTAAACAAGTGTTCAAAGCGACGATCGAGAAAATTCATCCAACGTGAAGAGAGCTTAGAATTTTATGAAATTCTGAAATCGATATTTTCCTAGTGCTTTGAAATGAAAAAAAAAACACAAACAAAAGAGGAACGGGTAAGACTAGTTCAAGTCTTTTTACGAGCCTTAGCATGGAGAGGTCCGAAGAAAGAAAAAAAGAGGGAACTGCGGATATAGAGTACCGGTATCAGATAGCGTATACACTATCGATGCATTACGTCGAAGACCCGATTTCTCCGTTTCGCAATTTCGTACCAACCCCTTGATATGAATTATTTAATGCTCAGCGCAGCCAGTTTCGTCCTCTCATTTATGATTCTTCGCGACTCTACCAGATCGATTTCAGTCGAGTTTCAAGCAACTCTACGTTCATATGGTGTATCCGCTATTTCGTGAACCAATATATATGTATTATGTAATTTGAACTAAAAAAAGCTCTATATAATGAACATCAAATATTTACAGAATTTCAATGGAATTTCGTTGAACCATATACGAAAAATAAAAATTATTTGATGTATTATTTGCAAATTATCATATTTATTATTATATTTCGCATATATTCTAATGCACTGCTGTCAAAGTCATCTCGGAATATATTACATCCATATGGAATTATTTCGAAATTAGTTCCTCTTTATTTTATTTCAAAATTTCAATCGTAAATAATCAGACTAGGATATCAAATTCAAAAATTGAATAAGAAATGTTTAATCCACTTATTTTCGATGTGCAGTATTGTCTAGATAGTTGAAATGAATTCACAACATTACAGTTAATATTATTAATTTAATTTTCTTTTTATTTTTGTTATACAGTATCCAAATGAACTAATTATCTAGCCAACTTAGTACATATTTGCTGCTAAATTAAGCATAGATATAACTTTCATTATTTTCAGGCTAAAATGCAGTATTGCAAAATCTTAGAAGACAGTAATTTCTTGTTGTTGCATATTCGATGTTTCATTGTCGGAAGCTAAAAGATAAACAAGCTGCAACTGAGTGGAATGAGCGCAAAAATAAACGTGCGCAGGGTGAAAAGATGTGGTAAAGAAAAGGAAGTATCTCGGTACGATCGAGTTTACAGGGAAGGAGGTAAGGGAAAGAGAAAGAGAGGAAACAGAAGAGAAAGAGAGAGGAAACTGAGAACACACCGGAGGCAACAAGATGAAGCCGAACAATGGAAGTCACGTAGTTTCGGCAGGAGCTAAAGTCTGACTCAAACGGGTGCCTTCACATTCACCCATGGCAAAGTCACTGTATTTTTCGACGAACATCGTTACTCTAATCAATTATTGCGAGCCTCTTCGGTGGTCTCCCACTGTTTCACCTCTTACCCCTTTTCTCTTGCGAACCCTGTATACATCCGTTGCCCCAAATATTGCCAACTCCGTGCTTAGTATAATATTAAAATTATTTTTTCTTTTTGTCGTTCAATAATAGTATTTCATATTTCATAAATAGTAAAAAATAAAACTATTTTTCAATTAAATATCGAGAGGTCTAGCAGAGTCTTAATGCCAAGTTATTGTAAATATGGAAACATGAATAATTTCTACTGAATACTGATTCAAAGAGATTGTTAAACTTCCGCTTTAAAGAGGCTTCGAGTGGTTTTATAACATGAAGCCTTTTTACTGAAAAATTAATATTGTATTCTATGCATTTTTCAACATTTTTATGTAAAATTACAATCCAATTTATCGCGTATCTAAAAAGTAATTTATTTTTTAAAGTTTAGACTTTTCTACGTTTCTTTACAAGACAAGAGAAAAATATTAAAAAATAAACATTAAAAATGAACAGCAAAATTAATTTTTTGCATATATAAATAGAAAATCATTTTATGAAATTGAAAAAAGAAACCATAATTGCTAGCAGCTTTTGAAGATGGTTTATTATTGAAAAAATAATAATTACAGTAACTTTATTTTATAAAAATTATTAATAAACAATTTTACCGTATCTACTTGAATTTCAGGAATTCAATACCCATTGAAAAATTCTGTAAAATAAATTTTAATTCGATTTTTAAAAACAAGATTACTTCTTAATTATCCAGAACCCTCTTAATTTATTATGATTTATTTTGTGTTTTTCTCATTAACTTCCATGATTCAGGTACATTTTTATGAAGAATCACTTCAGAAATATTTAGGATTTTAGTTTTCACGTTTATTGGAGAAGTTTTATAATTAAGATAATACTATTATGTATTTAAATCACTCAAGAGAATCGTAGATTATTATTGATTGTAAAGTTAAAATACCATTTTAACTTCATCTTATGACTTAAACCAATAACTTCATTAGTCCTGCATAACGTATAGTTTCATAGATGTTAAAAGTGTTCAAGTATATATATACAACATACGCTGATATAACGATCACGAGCAACTACCAAGAGGAACGACATGAAGAGGGATTAATTTGCAAATTTAATCGCTCGACCTGTGCGCAGTGAGCGAGGTTAAGTGATAGTCGGACGTAACTCCGTAAACGACTTGGGAACATTCTTTTGTTATTCATGAGATATGGTTTCGCGAGAAGTTTGACCTGAAATTTGCGGTGAAATTGACATGCGGTTATAGAGAATAAGATAGTGAGGGAGAGAGATAGAGATAGAGAGAGAAAAAGATAGAGAGAGAGATCAATAAATAGATATAGTTATTTAATTTCGGTTTCAAAATGTTGGCCTATAAGAAAAGATAAACACAGAAATAACACAAGTGAGTTCTTAAGCACTTATGTAATACAATAGTAGATCATCATTTATTGCTACAATGAAATACATATTTTGTAGTACCAACGAAACTTGCGCTTCGCCGTCTGTATTCGCCGATTAAATTGACCCCCCAATTCTTTTTCCTCGGGGTATAATATGTAAACAATTTGAAAAATCTTAACCAATCGATAATCAAAATACGCAATGTTTAAAATTTTCTTTTCAACATGGGATCTTATAAAAAGATACGAAAAATAACGATTTAAATATCTAATATCTTCTTAACGACGCGGTAAAGGTGTTTGAAATTTGAAATCCAAATTTCTACAATTATCTCTATATAAAAATAAATTAAAACTTATTTTAAGGGGTTACAAGTATATCCTTAAAGGATCGATATGATACGAAAAGACAATTTTCCACAAAAAAGGCAATAATTATGATATAACTTCAATAATTTTATTTAAGTTCATTTAGTAAATTTAATTATCACATCTTTTATTTTCCCAAAATTCCGCCTCGAATAACAAATCAAAACATTTGATATAAATATTCAAAAGAGTATACTTCCGTGAACGTCGCCAGTTAAATTCCGTTTCGATTTTTTTTTCACCGAGAGAGCGATAAATAATATGGAAAATGGGAATTTATTTGAACGTCGTCGAGACTTTGGCAACGGTTCGTTGATTTCAAATTGTTTTTCCCTTTTCTTGGTACTCATTCCTTTGCTAGCCATTCCAACCCCTCCCAACTGTTCTCATACCCCCACGTCTGTTTGTGGTACACAAAGGATGAAACACTCGAGGGAAAAATCTCTGCGCAACGAGTACCGGGTTATATTGGTGGAATTCGGGAACGGTTGATCCGTAAGCCGTAAAGGAAGAAAGGTTAGGAGCAGAGTGTAGCGAAGGAAGAGGATCGGAAGCTAAGGCTGGACCGAAGCTGTGTGCTCAGTCGTAAGATAGTTTTCTGGCTAGAATCCGCCCAGTCCAGAGCGCGAGGACGACGTCCGTTCTTATGCGATAGTGACCCCTGTAATGGCTCCCGTATCTGTCCGAATACGCTGCCCATATAGTCACGAGATCTCTTCCCTCTGCTTTTCTCATTCTCCTAGTCTTTTCTCTTCCCCCGTCTACCCCTGTCGATTTCACGATCTTCCTTCTTCCGGAAAAGCTATTGCTTCTTCGTAACATAGTTCTCGACCAATGCCAGCAGCCACCGCGAACCTTGTCGCCTTGAGCGAATAAAGTTTACCACACATTGTGGCTATAGGCCATAATGTGGGCTATGATAGTACTACGACCATTGCATACTTTATCGTATCTACCTATATTCAGTATCGTAAAGACACACATATTTGAAACTCTATCCAAAGTATAGCAGTGAAGATTGAATCAATTTATTGAATTGGTCTAGAAAATATATATTTTTATAATCTTGTTAATATATTTTTTTTCTTTTTTCAATACACTTGCAGGAATTAAATTTTCATCATAATATAATTATGATAAATATCATTTTACTACGATTAATTTTTTTATTTTCATATATTTTTATATTT
>JABMBV010078598.1:0-12746 GCA_018906735.1 Mesochorus sp. PSUC_FEM 10030011 | reverse complement strand
ATATATATATATAAATGTGCGGTAGCGTTGTGGCTTGGGCTCAAGAGAGAGCGGACGATGATATCGAAAGTTTATGCACTACCGCATAATGGCCTATTACCCGGTACACATTATAATGACTGCCGGGCAATGTTAATGGGGCGTAGTGCGGGAGTTTTTGCGGTCGAACTGAGAAAAGAAGGGGGTTGGGGAGGGGGGGGGAGGGAAGTGGGAGCGAGAGAGAAGATCGCGTCAGAGAGTAGCAGCAGCAGCCTGGAGAGGATAAATGGAAAAAGATGGAGGAGAAAATCGCGAGCGGGGTCTCTCACGGGACAGGATATATTCCGGAGCGGCGTTGTTCCGCGTAGAGGGTCCGCGGCATTCGCGACTTTTCTTTAACCGAGCGCGTATAGTACGAGGCTTTAATCGAGGAAAGATATAGAGAAAGAGAGATAGAAAATCGTGTGGTATCACTGACGGGATATAAGCGGTAGCTCGGCAACCCTTATAAGGAACAAGCCACCCCCTCCCTCTTTTGGATATACCTCCACTTCTGGCTCACTGGATATATATATATATATATACGCTCGCACTCGCAGGATAGAATAATAGGATGTACCATATATATTTATATATCTTGGACTCGTGCACCGGCCGCGAACGCCGGGCGGTACCCATCCGAGATCGTGACCGCCCTGTCGTGGGACACAACCACGCATACAGCCATGCTCAAATCCCCCTTTTCTGCATTTTCACTATTGCATTACACTCTCTCGCTCCCCGTTTTGCTCTCCTTTTTTTTTGTTGCTTTTTTTTCTTCTTCTTGCGAATGGCAAAGCCACTCTCGACAGCCCCTATATATTCTTCCAGCGACGACTCTATCCTCACGCTCTGTTTTTGTTTTTATCGTGTGTCGTCACACTTGCACCAGTGCTTTTTAACACTTATTTTTTCGATGCTCATATTCCATGCTCTTTTTTTCTAATGAAAGCAGAATTAAAATTGAGGAATGATGCGTGATTTAAAGATCCTGAGGGTGAATACAACTGATGAGGGTTTGCGTATCGACCAATCGGCCTGAATCGTCCGCGGGAATGTATTCGTATACGAAAATCATCTAGAAGTTTGGAAACAACTCGGCAGTAACGCCCTAGGACGAGATTCTATCGGATCGTTTCCGAAGGGCCTGAGGGAGAGAGAGAGAGAGAAAAAAAGAGAAGGAGGGACAGAGAGTTTACGAAGAAATTTGCGTCTCCGCGGGCAAAAAGAAAAGATTCACGGTCAGCTCGTCCTTTCCCCCATGAATGACCTAACTTTGATGCAAATCGAGAGTAAGGAGCAGGAGAAAGAGAGAGAGATAGAGACAGAAAAACTTAGGTAACATTTGGTTTAGGGCGGGCGAAAGAAGAAGCGAAATATAGCTGGAGGGCAGCGAGAAGAAGAGGAAGAAATAATAATACCGGGAACGGGCGGAGGGCGACACGGGAGAGAAACGACGAGAAAGAGAGAAAAGTCTGCGGTCGCTCTCCTGGTATCGCACTTCGAATCGTCCCCTGGAATCGAAACGTGCATACATTAGGATCGTGCGGTCGAGCACTGGAGGACGAAAGGGTTCCGCGTACCAGCCCAGCTTCAATCAGCGAGAACTGCATGGAAGTTGCATGAAAAGCAGCAGCAGCAGCAGTCGAGACCCAGCGTGTGCGCAATCGTCTTTTGCCAGCTTCGGAGAGAGGATGAGGATCTTCGGCATCTTCAACCCACAAGAAAGAAAGAAAGAAAGAGAGAGAAAGCAAGAGAGACGACCACGGAACGCGAATAGGGACAGGGAGCTTGCGATCCACGAGAACAGTGCGGGACCCTTCGGGAATCTGTTCGATCTCGGTCAACGAGTCGCACGGGAACTTGCTTTGGGTCTACTCAACTCGCGGCATATCCAGCTCTTTATCGCCCCGAGAGAAGGAGGTCCTCCCCTCAGCTCTCTTCTGGACCTCCTCCTCCTCCTCCTCCTCCTCCTCTCGGTCGCTCTCTTTCTTAAATACGTCCATACACACACATATCCAAAATATATGTATGTATATATATTTGCACCCTGAAACGAGATCTTCTGTTTCACGATACCGTCCCGACGACTTTCAGAGCTTCGGTACATATATATGTGCATTAACGTATACAATACGTGTATATATACCTCAAGTGCATTACCGTAGAATGCAGCCCAACTTCATCCGGAGTTTCCTCGTGCCATCCCCGCAGTTCTTCGTTAAACTTAAAGCCCCCCCCCATTATTATCTTTCCTTACTTTAAGAGTATGACGTTTAAAAAAAAAGTTTCGGCGTTTGCAATTGTATCCAGCTATCGTCGTCATGGATGCTTTCTTTTTTTGCAAATAACATCGATGATCTCATACCATCATCGACTTGATCGTCGGGACATTTTTTTTTATATAAGATATTCGTTATAATTTTCGAGAATTCAAGATAAAATGTGAAAAATATGAAAAAAAAAAAATAGTGGTTTGGATTGATATTATACCATTAATTTCGAAACAAAGTTGTTCGTTGGAAATATTGTATTATATCTCTGTAAACTGAAAATGAATGATGGAGGGAATTATCGGTATGGGAGAATATGGATCTCGGGGCGTTCAACGGGTTTCGAGCCGAACAGTGATCACGAATAAATTATGGCTTGTTATCGAGGTTTTTTTTATTTATTTATTTATTTTTTTTATTCTTCCACCTGGCAACACTTGCGGCAAAGAAATGTAAGTGCTAGAGAGACGAAGAAATTGCGGAGAGGATTCACGACGTGAGTGAGAAAAACATGAGAATAAATAAGGCGGAAAAACCAATAGAGCAATAGAGCACGCAGGATGCTGAGAGCGAGAAAGAGAGAGAGAAAGAAGGAAACGGTGAGGGAAAGAGAGAGAAAGAGAGAGAGAGAGAGAAAGAAAGAGAGAAGATATAGGTATGGCGCGCGGGATATCACCGGGAAGCAAGCAGCAAAAGGAAGGACCTACATACAGAGCGCGTCAGAACATCAGATGGCTGTACAGTAGGTATAAAGCGAGAGTACATACCTTGTAGTGTAAGCGCCGTAGGGAGGGTAAAAGCACGACGAGATAGAGAAAGAGGGAAGGCGCTCGCGCGCGCGCTCGGTCCGGCGTGATACACGCAACGATGCTCCTAAATCACTCCGGGACGAAGGATCCCGACGCTCTCGCGTTGCAAAGACTTCGGGCAAGCGAGGCAACAAAAAAGATGGATTTATAAGGGGACGCGGGAGTCCCGGCGTTTCGGGGATTCCTCTCGTTTGCCACGAGAAGAGACTCGTTTCTTCTCTCGCCCTTTTGCTTCTCATCCGTCGGTCACCCTCTTTCCTCCTCCTCCACCTCCCCATCTCCCGCCTCCTTCTCTTCTGTATTCTTTTCTTTCTTTCTTTCTCCTCCGTATCTCTTTCTATATACGCTCTCGAGCCGCGATGTGCAACATCGTCGCGTCGCATCGCGCCCCACTCGCCCTCTATATAACTATATTCTCGTTTCTCCCAAGGCGAATAGAATTATCTGAAATCTCTTCGGAGTCCATCGAGTTCCGCCCATTAATCACTGTGCTTTGCTGTAAATACCATTGAAAAAGGCAATTAGTTGAACGTAAGCACGAACTGTTATAACTCACGATGTTTATTAAGCGTTTATGTTACTTAGAGAATGACGACGAGACTCCTTGCTCGATGTTACTGTAATCATGTGAACGAGAATCTTATTTATAACCTTTGTTTCTTTTTTCCTCTCTCTCTCTCTCTCGAATTAATTAGTAAAATTAATTGGACATTGCTGCACTTTTTCTTTAATGAAGAAACAAGAGATAAATGATATCCTTGTATCAATCAAAGATGGCGACCTGCGGAGCGATCTGAGCGTTAAATATTGTCGAGCTTTTCTTTTTTTATGGTTCATTATTAATTTCCCTTTTTCCCATGTTTTTGGTTCTTCGACCGTTCAAGGCTTCTGAACGAAAATCGTCACGATTATATTCGAGTGATTCTTATTCTCTGCACAGTATGTGCACTCTCTATACCACTCTCTTTTTCTCTCTCCGATCGAATAGAGGAGGGAGGGAGAAGGGTAGTGATAATATATACGGAAAGAAGCTGGGAAGAGAAGAAGCGCGAAGATTTCCCAATGATGACGTCCACCACAGGGAATCTTGTGAATACCGAGGCGTCCCCCTGTGTCCTTTATCACCGTCCTGGAATGCTTGATAACGTTTGATTTGTTTCAATCGTAAATATAAGAAAACGCAATATGCTCCGTTCGGACAGCAATGAATACCAGAGGAAGAAAGAGAGAGAGAGAGAGATAGGGAGAGTGAGAAAGAGAAGAGGGACGCTGGTCGACAGGCAGAATATAATACGTGCTGGCACGCTCTTTCACGCGCCCCAAGCGAGAGCGCACGCAGAAACGAATTCATTCACTCACTGAAAATGATAATCGAATGCTGCTTCGAGAGCTCGGACGTCCCAGCAATGCGACAATCGACAGAAAGCAGAAATCATTTCGACGTATTTGAAAAAAAAAAGGAAAAAAAATTATGATCGTAAATCATTTTTGCAGATTCTATATAGTACGTTAAAAAAATGAAGATAAAAATAATATCAAGGCTCTCAGAAACGTCGATTCTATACAGAATTTTTCATATTTATTGTACACGCGAATATATACAAATATATATGGAAACGCGTTAAGCAACGTCGAGGAAAAAGCAACACGCGAGAGCTTGAGAGCTCCGCATCTGATAATACTGTCGCGATAGGAAACGCGAAAGAGTGGAATAATTGATGCTATTACGAAAGGATAATTGTCAACGGAAAAGAGAAAAGATGGAAAAAAAAGCTCGGTATAGAAAACAGAAGCGTATATACATTGAAAGAATCTAGCGGAGCAGTGGGAAAACGAGTTGGAAAGGATACGACGAAAGAGAAATAGAAGAAGAAAGAAAGCGACAGAGAAAAAAAAGCCAGGACGAAACGGAGACACCGAGAGCTTCGATAATCGTCGTTCGATACTGAAAATGTGTAAAGCCATTGCGCCTACTGGAGCTAAAAACGAGAACAAAAGGCAAAAGAACGAAGGTAAATTAAAGGATGATGGAAAAAAAACTCGCTCTTTCGCCGTTCGGAACAGACACGACGTCTGTACGCGCGCATATATGCGCGATCCTCCAAGTCCTCTGAAGGCACTAACGTTATTTAATTCCCGTGAAATAACACATACTTTTGTGCTTCAGCAAACTCTTTATATATATATACAGACTCTGTATACGTGCCCCGCGTATAAGAATATTGTACCGAATGGAAGAGTAGCGACAAACTCTGCGAATGTATTATAATATTTGCACTCGTGTTCTTCTGCCTAGTGGCAATGCGGCAGTATCTACGTTCGCACCTCATCTCCCCATCCACACATATACGCATGCATAAAAGTACACTTTTTTTTTTCTTTTTAATTCAATACATATGGTATAGCGTCTACTCAGGACGGTGTGGAAAAACTTCATAGTAAGCTGAAGGATACCAATGTCCGGCTACAGTAGAATTATTCAATAGTTTTCAGCCACAAACATCGGCTCGTTTGATTTATGGCTCATATGATTGCGATTATTTGGCATTATTTGTCTGTGGATTGGCGCTACTTCAATCATTGGTCGATATTTCCCCCTCCCAAGCCCTCCGGCCAATCTACGCGTCGATCACAGCCAAGTGGCGCTGAGCAGCGGAGCTCAAGTGTACTACGACGAGGCTGATGTACACGGAGTGGGAGGAAAAGTACGGCTGTTTCAGAGATGCACTATTGAGGAGTTTAACTGTGCGCTCTCAAAGAATAATAATGAAACGAAACACGTGGATATGCCTGAACCCGCACGGAAAAAGCGCAAACTCCAACATATACGCGTGCGCGCGCGCGCACACGATCTTTCCGGCTTAAATTCTGGTTTTCGCGTTCTGTAAGTGTATTTATATATTTGCATTCCGGCAATGTGCACGGGGCGCGCGCGAGACAGGAGGCATCGAATGTTTAATTCAAGATACGAGAGAAGAGAAAGAAGGAGGATTGAGATTGGCCGCGAGGACACGTGAGAGCGAAGAGAGCGGGAAGAGCGAGAAAGCGTAGGGTAGCAATTGATGGGACAGGGTGGCGCGTTTGTTGAGCTAATTACTGTAAGGCGAGGCGCTTACGCGCGCCGCTACATACAAACGGCATTAAAGGTGGTGGCCATCAATCCCCGTGGCCCCTGGCCCGCCAAACCAACCTCTCCGCTCCCTCCTTACACACATACACACATGCAGACACGCACACACACTTTTCTCGCTCTCCCTCTTTCTCGCGCCTCATCTCCCCTATATTCCGTTTTGCAATAGTCTCTCAGCGCCAGAATTCTCTCTCATTCTCACTCCCTCCTCCTCCTCCTCCTTCTCCTCGTCGTTCTCCAGCTATTTCTTTATCACTATCTTTCTTGGCTTGTATTATACTATTCGCTCGAGATAACGTTTCCTTCGGGATATGGATACACCGAAATTAATTGGCAAGAAAGAGGCGAACCAGCCCGATGCTTCGTCGAGTTTCTGGCTCTGTGCTAGCTCCCTCGGTCTTAAGAATGAGCACTGAAGAAATGAGGGTGTGAACGAGCTTTCTTCCTTCATCTTGTTGCTGATTTTCTTTTTGTTTTTTTTTTTTTCTTTTCCTTTTGTTTATTTACGCATAATATTGCTACGTTCTTTTATTATTCGCGAAAAAAGTAGATTTGTTTTCAGATTTATTCCAAGCGAATTATTATCCTTCGAATAATAACGATTTTTACTCCAAGGAAGTTCCGGATGTTTGATGAAATGAAACTACATGTGTCATTAAAAAATTAATATTGTATTCTACTTATTTTTCAACATTTTTCTGTGAAATTTCAATTCAATTCATCATTTAATTTAAAAAAATAATTAATTTTCGAAAACTACAATTTTCTACGTATTCTTACGAGAGAAGAGTAAATAGTAAAAAAAAGAACACATTAAAAATGAACAGATTATGTTTATTTTTTGCACATAAATAAAAAATGATTTTATCAAATTAATTCTTTATTATATAAATGCTAAACGGAACTTACAACTTTCAAATAAAAACCTTTCATATATGCAGTACTATTTTAAGATTCAATTTAAAAATAAATAAATAAAAAATAAAATAAAAAATTCGACTACTTCGTTTTGGAGATATCGACTTACGAAAATCATTAATTTTATTCGAAATTAATGAAAAACTAACCAATTATCATAAATGGTGTAATACTTGGCTGGAAAAAAAATGCATTCATCAGAAATTTCTGCGAATGATATGTTGACCAATTACAACATTGTTTTTAATTGAAATTGAAGGACTCAGTCCACGAGGACTGTTCGCGATGTTTTATGAAACTCGATCGACATCGTGATAGGATATATCCACATATATATACATATAAGATCGACCTGTACACATTATATTCGAAGTGAACGGGCAGCGTGGATTTATATGCGAAGGAAGTGAAACTTCTTCGTGTTACAGCGCGAGTGGCGTCGTTTGCCAACTAGCGCGAATGTAAGATATTACGATTGCTCGATTACCATGGTCGAAAAGGTAGGGGACTAAGGTGCAAGGTGCTCGCCTTTGTATAATAGATTCTCTCGTATACTCGTGACCTCTTTTATTGGATTGCGGCAGGTGTATAACGACAAAATACAATGAAAAAAAAAAAAACGGGTATATATACCAATGTTGTGCTCGCGATTGCACAATTATAATGGTTTATAATGGTCATTTACGACATTTAACCGAATTCGTAATAATCAAATTTACAATGCTCACCCGGCCGATTTTGTGTGTTCTCGCACACAATCGCATATATATACGTATAATGTCGTTGTACCAAATGCGTATATATGAATTGAGTGATGCGATAGATTACGAAAATTCATTAAGCAAATTAATCGAACGGTTTTACCTTCGATTAATAAATTAAACAATCCCCATAAAGTTTGATAACGATAAAGGCAATCAAGATTCGAGATTAAGATACAATTTACGGTTCGATTGGTTCTTTTTTTATAGTTGAAGCAGATGGCTCACGGACTAATATTGTTAAATTGGAAAAAAAAAAAAATCATGACGGCCACATTTATCTCGAGAGGCTTTCGCGCGATAAGAGAAGACTAAAGTTTTCAATCATGCCACGTATGTACGAGTATCATGTACTCGCCGGTAGATCCGCGGATTGCCACTTCCTGGCAGAATCAGATAAATATAACGGAGGCTTTTCAATAATGAAGTTGGCGTGAAAAAAAAAGGGGGAGGATAAGATGCACTTTAATGCCTGAGCGTGAATGACGGCGCGAGTAAGCGGTGGGGGTCGTGGGTGAGCTGCTTTGACACCCGCTGACTTTTCACTGCGTGACATCGCGGCGGAATCATCCGCGCGCGATTACGCGTCGACACGCGAGACGCACGCGATTTCGTGTATCGACTTTATATCCGGAGTTTCGTAAAACGAAAAAAGAAAAAAATATATATATACAAACGGGAGGAGAATTTTTAGTCGAGTAGAATTTCTAGAGACGAAAAATAAATGGCGTGTGTGTGTGCGGTACTGGAGACTTTTATTTTACCGGGCGGACGCGTAATAGTATTATTCCGGAAGAGTTAGCGCGGATGGTCAGCCGGCCATTATACGGCCAAGACAAAATAATATCTATTGCTTGAAATTCTTCAGTTGAACCCGAGGTGCATGCAGCAACATCAGAGGAGAACCGGAGCTCGCGCTGACGCTAACTCCGGGGCCGCCGGAAATTCTCCTAAAATGTCGAGGCTTTTCGCTTTACTCTTCCGAACGCGGCGACAATGCATACGTACACTAACCACCGACAACGTACGCGCGTATCAAGCTTGTGGTTGCACCCTTGGTTCCTGTCTTGCGGTTCGTATTTACGATACCGCAGCAAGTGCGCTTCCACCACGATTCTCTCTCACTCCCTCCCTCGCACACTCCTCTTATTCCTTCCTCGCTTTGTCTCGATTTTCCTCGTCTTCGGGAGACAAATTTTCCGCTATATAATTGGTTAAATGAAATCCGTAGAATTTCAAGCGCGAGGACCAAAACTGCGCATATATTTTTCGACAAAATATGAAATTCTTTACGCGCGAATACTTTTCGCGACGTTGACGAAAGTTGTCGCGAACAGCAAAGAAGGATGTTTCTGGTGTCCTAAGACATTGCACGAAGGACGGGAAGGATCTTAGGGTTTTTGTAACGGAGAAGCTCGAAAATCTTGCGGGAATCCACACCACAGGCGCCATGGCGATAAACGGGCGGTGCTTTCGCGGTCGAAAAGTGGACGAGTGACAGAGAACGGGCCCCGAGGGAAGATTGAGTGAGCGGAGGACAAGAATAGAGGGAAAAAGAAAAGAAGAAGAAGAAGAAGAAGAAGAAGAAGAAGAAAGAGAGTGAGATAAAGACGGAGGGGTAGATGCGCGGAGAGACAGAATGGGAAGGGGACGGAACGAGAATGGGAGAAACGTCGAGGAATGAAACGAGGGTGTCGGTGTGTCGACGCGACGCGCCAAACCCTGCGGCAACCCTCTCGTTATATCTTCATTAAGCGCGGGTACCAGAGGCACCAGAAGCCCAAGAGCTGAAGTCGCCGCGAGATCCGCGCCGAGCAAAATGTTGCCCCCATCGCGACTCCTCGGCGTGACTTCTTACAAGGCCACAGAGCAGAGGACACCCAGAGTGGAGTTTCTCTGTCTCTCTTATTGAGCATGTTGTACTCCCGAGCTACACGAATTATGGATACACGAGTCTAGCCAACTTGAATACACTTGCGCGAACAAATGAAAATTCTCCGAGTCCCCGCGAGCACCAGGAACACAATTATTCTTATTATAGCGCGGAGTAATTAGCAAGGATGTATACACAATCCAATTAATATACGAGCGCACTTATCATCGGAGTTTATGACACGAGATCATTCGGCGATTGTCAGATCGTGTAATTATATATACGCAGACATCGCGCGAGATCAAATTTCGCAGTCGAATCGCCGATCGTTGACACGCCAATGAATCAAGGACGAGATTTTTTTCCAGATTACAGCAAACGCTCTCTTCTTGAAAAAATATTACGCGCAGGGATATGTTCCTAAGTCTCTCTAATTAAAAGAAAAAAAGAAAGTCTCGCTTTATATATGCGATGGGCCCAGAACGATAATAATCATTACAGAGAGAAAGAGTGATATGTTTAATCCCGAGCTAAAAGGAATCGACCACCGACGTCGAACGGGTTAACCCTGGATGACGCTTGCTCTCGAGAGCATCTCATCGTCGTCGCAATTTCTTTGTGTCTCTCTCTCTCCGCGCTTATGTTGATCGCGCGCGTGGTGCGAGAGCAGCTCGCGCGCGCGTCACGAGAACTCTCGATGAGGACGTTCCTGTGTATGTTCACCATCGCGCGGTGATTGCCAGCTACATTTCGAGACGGGCTCACCAGTCCGTGCGCTTGTCATGAGGCCCTTTTAGGAAGTAAATTCTCATCGCGAGCTGGTCCTGAATCGAGGTAAGATCGCGCGGGACACGTCGTTATGGTCTCTGGTGGCCGCCCAACAGTATCGAAAAGAACTAACCCTTTGTACCCGCGAGAAAGAGAGATGGAGAGATTCTATAGCTCTTTCCCACTGGACCGAACAGAGAATGAGAGAGAGAGAGAGAGAGAGAGCAAAAGCTCGGAGATAGTGAGGTCGTAAATATTCGGGCGCCAAATAATGCCCCAAGTCCCGACTCGACAGACACACGAGAAAGAGAGAGAAAGTCGGGAAGAGACAAGGTACAACCAAAGAGAGAGAGAGAGAGAGAGAGAGAAAGAGAGAGGGAATGAGAGAAGATGGAAGAATGAAAGAATGAACGAGACAGAGTGAGGGAAAAACACATCGTAGGTCGTAGAGAAACGAGCCAGAGAGCGAGAAAGAAAGGTAGAAAGAGCTGCAAAGGAGCGAACGCGACTCCTGCTCGACTCGTAATGAAGGACATCCTCGTTAATTAGTCGATAAATTATCCTTCACACTCGCGACGTTCGACGCCACGGGCTCACTCCTTTCCCTCCCTCCCTCCCTCCCTCCCTCTCTCTTTCTCTCTCTTTCTTTTCCTTCTCCACCTCTATTGCTCTCTTGAATCTTCCACGATGAGTCTGAGAGGAACGGGGGAGAATGGGAGAGTGAAAACATTGTTTTTTTTTTATTCCTCCTCCTTCCCTCTCTTTTTTTTTATTCTTCCCCCTCGGCGTGTCCTGTCTACGAGGACGTCGCATACCTTACGACACATATCACGACCAACGAATAAGAGTATAAAGACCAAGAGAATGGGGATTCACGCGCTTCTCGATATGGCCGCGAGACCTTGCCGGGCAGATTCGAACCTTCGCGATGTTTCACGCCTTCCGTACCGGCCAAGGTCACTCGAATAAATTATTCATCAATGCTAGTCCTTCTTTTTTTGTAATACATAATTTCCTTTTTTTTTAATTCATTTTTTATTGTTTTATCTCTGTCCTTATTCGTAATTTTTTTGGTACAGTAAATGAAATTTTGTGTTGATATTTTTCTCTTCTTCTTAACGTTCTTTCTCTAACAATATCACTCGGATGTATTTGAAAGAATATTTTTGAAGGGATTTTCCATTTTTTTTTCTTTTTTAATTACCCAATTGTTTCAATTTTGAAATATATTATTATTAATGTTTTAGGTTATATAAAAAATAAATGGAAAAAAGTTATTTTAAAAATTTCTTTGACGAAAGTCAATCATTTTGCAATTTTTTGATAAAAATAGTCTAATTACGGCACGGTACGAGAATGGCAAGTCTACAGAACGATAATTTATTTGAATTTTTTTTTATATCATACCCAAGGAGCTCTATATCGATCGCACCACCCACGAGCCTCTCTTTCGAGGACTTAAACTTCGATGCAGAATAACACAAACTAAATTTAATTAAATCGAAAAATTTTCCCTTCATGTAATCAAAGACATCAATAATAATATATTTAAAAGCTAAAACCATTGAATAATTATTTTTTGTAAAAAAAAAAAATGCCGAAAAGTTCTTTAAAAGATCCTTTAAAAAAATATAAAATCTCCGCTTATTATTAAAGTATTCTTCTCCAAAAGTACGAATTAAAATTCGAGGACCTGCGTCGGTCGATACCTTCGTGTAAATCGAGAAGACAAAAGTCATTAAAGGGCCCTACTCGAAATGTTTAAATCATTGAGGGAGAACCAAACTTATCCGAATTGATTCAACGGCATGCGATGAGGAGGGGGGGAGGGGTGGGGGAGCGAATCCGAGCTTAACTTCTATACTCACAAGTATGTTCACGTTGTGGCATAAAAGGGACTTGGTTCGATCGCGTACGTGCTCCGGAAGTACGTATATACCGTGTGCGAGCCACGTGAGCGTACATCACCTTAACTACTTCCGACCGTATCGCGGTCTTGTGGTTCGAACGGTTTTACGCGATCATAGCCGCGTGCTCTCGCCATATTTGACTTTTATTCTTCGGGCGAATGTCGCGAGGACTTGTAGTTTCTTTGAAAAAATATTTTATATTATATTCGATTTTGGAAGATTTGGAGTGCAGTGGAAACAAGAGGTTTAAGTAAAATTGTATTATTATAAATATACATATATATAT
>JABMBV010078487.1:0-12753 GCA_018906735.1 Mesochorus sp. PSUC_FEM 10030011 | reverse complement strand
ATCCCCCCCCCCCCCATAACGGAGTTCTTTCACCGGACTTATCTCGCACTTCTGACTGTCCCTATATCTAAAACCGATAGCACTAAAACAGAAAGGAGGTTAATGATGCTCTTAACTTAAAAGTAAAAAAAGTTGTAACAAGCGCAGATATTTGTAGGACGTAGAAAAGGAGATTTTCCCACGGAAAATTTGATACACTCGATCCAATTAAAACAAAACTTTTAGCTGCATACCCACGAGATCGTAGCAAAAGTTTCTTTAATAGAATTCATTCCACTGAAAATTTTAATAATTACGAACAGAGATATTATTCTTTCTCACAAAATAAGATAAGCTTATTAAATTGCCATGAATATTTACTTAATTAAAAAGAAAAATACAAAAAAATACAATTTATTTAGCTCTGACACAATTTTTCATGTTTATTTATAAAATACGCTATATTGACGTAATTTATAAACTTTGTACATCGAATTTTGTTTTCCTCACTACGAATAAAAAATTGGAATGGAAAAATGGTTTTCGTGCATCTCTTCGAATATTTTCTCAAGATTTTCAAGGTTTTTTTTTTCTTTCTCGACCGAACAAACATACAAATATTTACGAACGCTATTTGTATGCGCATTCTACAACAAAAGTGCATCACGCTGAAGTTCATCGGAGCGATTCATGTGCACATTGTCGTGTAAACTTGTCGCTACTATGATAGAGGAGTTTGTATACACATGTATATATGCCTGCATACTACCATGGTCTGTTTTGAAATTAGGCCCTACATGATCTGCAGGATTATTATTAGTGTTCTTGTTCTCACCTCAATATCGTATTATGCTCAACGTCAATCAGGATGAGCTCTAAAGGTATACGATAAGCAGAGTTTGGAGCGATAATTCAACCCATACATGAGACTGATCAATCAACCCATTCGTTGTTCTATTATATATATATATATTCCTTTCTCTCGTACTTACTCTATTGTATCTCGTATCGAGGATAGTCAATCCCATTCATGAATTTCATCACACACCCAAATGCTGAACTTTACCGCTCAAAAGCAAAATCGTCAGAGGGTGCACTGTAATTTGGTAATTGCAACGAAAATTGTCATTTGGTTCTTCCATTCAATTCCGATTCAATGGATAATATTCTTCTTTGTAGTTTGGTGTAAGAGCAGCCATTGATACATTTCGCTTTGCTTGAAAGTTCGGCTGGATCGATATTGCTTTTCAAATAGTAGATTTATTGGTTAAATCGAGAGGATTTGTAGGTCCATAAAATAGATTCATTCAGAAAATCCAATTGGAAAATTGGAACGAAATTAGATTCTGATAATATAATTATGAAACAAATTTAGGTGAACAAATATACATTTGCTGTTTTCAAAAATCGAAAATTTTGTTTTAGTATTTCTATGTGTACCTTCGATACGTTAAAAATGTATAAGAATTGCATATCGTCTACGAGTCTGTCAAGGAGAAATTGCGCGATGACTGGAAAATATCTTCTTTTTTGTCCTTTTGTCTGTGTACCATCAAAGACGCAGCCTCTTTAACGAAAAATGTCGCTTTGGTGCAACATTTCCAATACTCCAAGTGTGCCAATGGCGTTTCGAACTGCCACAGCATGAGTGACAAAAGTCCGCGGGGCTTTCTCGAGTCTCGTAGGGCTTGCTTTCAGATACGAGTATAGAGAATAGAATATAAAAGAAAAAAATAAATAAATAAAGAGGAAAAAAGGCCAAATGTGATCGTGATGCGAGTAATGCCGCAGAGCAGGAGCAAAAACACACATACAGTGAGAATCGATTTCGAGAAAACAGTCCCTGACCGCACGGCAAATTGAATTCTGCACGTTCCGCTTCTCTCGCCTGTGAGCCCGAAGAGCTGGGGCTATACCTCCTCTCCCTCTCTCGATTACTGAGCGCGGGGTGATATCGCGCGCAAATAAGAAAGCTCTCGCTAGTAGAGAAAAGAATATACTGAGGAGGGTGAGGATAGAATGAAAGAGAGAGAGAGGGGGAGAGGGAAGGAGAAAGGGTGGCATATACGGGGCCGTGCTAAGAAAGCACCGTGCGACGCTATTTCTGTCGTACGTGCGCGAGCGACCGAGTGAAAAACCGCCGAGTGCCTTTTCGCACGATATCTTTCGAGCCAACGTTTCTCGCGCGTATGGCCGATAAATTTGCGACCTCTCGAAGTATCTTCAATGTGTGAAAAGGGTGCTGAGGGAATCGGGGAAAATAAGGAGAGTAGCGAGAGAGGGAGAGAAAGAGAGAAAGAAAGAGAGAGCTCGTAAGATCCAGAAAGTCGACTTCGAGCCATACAAATTCCCTTCTAGTCAGGAATTCGCACACTTGTACATCCCTGAAGTGCGTATATCGACATAGGGTTGGGTTGGAACAGTTCGGAATGCGTATAAAGCTTCCTCACGTGCTATGGGAAGGAGGATGAGGGATCACGTATGCTGAGAGTATCAACGACTCCTTGTAAAGAGATCCTAGTTTACTATCGCGGCCATGAGTAAAGAAGGATCATCATAAAAACCGTGTGTTACAATATAGGGATATACAAGCGGAGGACGCGCGAATCCATTTTATTGACTGCGGGAGCTGCATCACCGTGGGCTGTTTATAGAACGATGCCAACCCTCGTGAAAGGTTCGGGAGCGTTTTCCGGATGGAAAAACCAGAGGAAATTCAACGTAAATTGTAACGCGACTGATCGAGAACTCTCATTGAAACTGATGAAAAACATACAGTGTCCTTAAATTGAAAATCACGCAGCGATAATACATCTGCGGCTGTATGTATATACGGATCTGTTGAAAACGTCGTAGATATGTTAGTCGAAGAAACCCAATCTTGAAGGAAGTGTTGGAGAAAATGTTCATTATCGATTTCGCGCGTTAAACCTCCGTCCGCTGATTGAGTTCCCTCTCGCTCCTTCTTCTCTCTTCCCTCTGTTTCTGTCAGACGTGAGCGTTATAAGTTGAAGAACGATCAGGCTCAATTGCCGAGACGGCTGATGAAGGGCCGAGAGAAGACTGTGCGCGTGTATCGTAGCTGTGTGCATCTCTCATGTCAGGCTCTGAAATTCGTATTTTCATTCGCGCAAGAGCTGCTTCCACACAGCTCCGGTCGCTTATGATAGCTACTTCTTGTTCTCTCCTTCACTATTAGCTTTCTATAAGGACTGACGTGAATGTCTTGGCTCATTTCGAGACATCTGATGGAATCCGACGATTACTGTAAAGGTCTGTTTCGTAGGATGGTTGAAGGAGTACCATCGGAAGCTAGCAGTAATCGTTTCGAGCGTACAAATAAATTTGACACAGCCCGTGGCTGAGCTTTTTGAAAAGGGCGGTGGAACGTAATAAATCTGCTGATGCCTCAAGTATGTATGCCTACGAAATATCATAAAGTATATTTCATCTTATTCCAAGCGGATTTTCAAGACCCATCGGTGACACAAGCGCAGCCTAAGAATTGTAGAAGTAAAAAAAAAATTATGTATACACACGTGCCAAAACGGGGGTAAATCTGTACAAACATAACGCGCCCGAGTCACAGAGGCGGAAGTTTTTCAAACGTCTCTTCGCATACACATCAGCAGACAGCGCGGCGAGAGAGACAACGAACCAACGCTCATCCATAAACGTAAGCTTCTTAAGAGACTGGCAGCTGGCTTCGTTCCACACGTTATTGGATTATTTGTCTTTCGCAGAACTTCAGACCTACGACCCAATGCTAATTGGAATATACTTTTTCTCTCTTCCTTTCTCTTAAAGCTCAGAGAAAAAAAAATACACATATGTATATTATTTTATATGCTGAATTCATCATGGGTATTCTGAAGTTGCAGTATCACAAGTTGCGTCTCGCTTTTGTGTCGTGATATTCTTAACCCTTTACTACAAGACGTGGAAGCTTAGCGTCAACCTTTCTTCCGGTATATATCTCGTGGAAACGAGTAATTGTGCCGACACTTGAAAGCTCTTACCGAGCTTTACTCTTCTCGCGAAAAGTGGCCTTCTTGTACGCGTACACGCGCATGATCCTTTACATTCCCGTGTGTTGTTAGAATTAAACTCCTTTGAGCGGGGAAATTTTGCGACTGAAGAGAGCGTCTATACGCCGTATGTATTATGTATACGAGTCTTTTAGCCATTCTTGTAACCCTTTCTATCGAATTAACTTGACTATGTTTAGATTTTCTATTCGAGGTTACGTTTATATCAACCCCGTTTTCTCTTCTCTCTTTCTCTCTCTCTCTCTTTCCCTGCTTCCTCCGGCAAGAATCTCATCGGGAACAAGAATCGTGTAAAGCGTTAACCGTTTATACACGTGACCGTGTCCCCAGAGTAATTGCCCTAATGGACTCGCTCGACGGACACAACCGAACTGGGTGATAAATGCATCGGACGAACTTGCATTAGCAATTGACCAATGGCCGTTTTCGGTAATATTGAGCCAGTTGAGTCTTAGGTCAGTCATCGAATATTATACGTCGTTCTATATATTATGTGTGTGTATGTGTGTGACGTGAGACCGGAGCATCGACCTTTTATTATTTTATATATTCAATGCGCTCGGATGGAAATGTATCGTAAAAAAATTAATTATACTGCGTCTGATGAAAATCCTTTGAAGGATCTCATTACAAAAACGCTCTGTAACCCTCCAAGTTTTACTTCTCAAACGCAACTTCATAATAATTGTATAGAGTTTTAACGTAATTTATTTTCTAAATTTTATCAAGCCTTGAAATATTATTATACGCGATGCACATTCATTCTTTTTTTTTTTTATTAATATTATTTACATTCCGAAAATATAACGAGATGTTTTTATTCGAAATACGTTCACTCCAGATTGTCCGTTCACTCAAAGTCTCGCGAATAATAAGCTCGTTTGGATGCATCTTCCCGGTATATCAGCAACCGATCTGCATTCTTCGCAAAAGTATGAGCTTATCTCGAAACCACGAGAGATCGGCCGAGCGACCACCCGCGGTTGGATAAGTGGGTGAGAGCCCGCCTCCCGCCAACCTCCGCTTCGTCGCTTCATTCTTCTTATACTTTTTCTTATTCTCTATTATCGTTCCCGCTGAACCGTCTTTAGATAAGGGTGTGTATCATTTTTTTTTCGTCCATCCCTTGGTATCTTCGTTTTTCATACTGGATTTTTTTTCTCACAATAGTCATTTAACATCAAAGATAAAAATAATTAAAAATGATTTTCATCGAGACAAATGAGATCTATTGATTTCTAAAAGTACATGGAATGTTCGTTAGTCACGAGAAATAAATATTCAAGTAACTTTCAGTGCTTCAAAAATAAATACCGCATGTAATTTTTTATAAAACCATGTTGTAATATTGAATGGTTTTATGTTTGAATCACATTCCTCATATAAAGGATTCCATAAATTTATACGATTTTGCCAAATTTCATGAGAGCAATAAATAAGCGGTGTTAGAAACGTAATTAACTCGAACTAGGTGAAATTGCGAGAAATGGGCCGGCTGGAGCGATTTAATTCTCATTTATAGTCAGGTAATACTAAAGTTGAATGGGTTGTGTATCTCATTGTGCCAAGACCACCGATTTCGAGGAAATTCAGAGAGAAAGGGCAAGAGATATAGAGATAAAGCTTTAGAGAGCCTGACAGCTGCAGTGTGACGACCGAAAGCTGGTGCAGATTCGATGATACCAATGGTGTATTTTGCCAGACCTATAGTCGTCCAACATTTCTCTATCCATTTCTCTTCGTACCCTAATTCCCATATGTATAATTTTCACAAGTTTCATCCCATTCAATTTATTTATTCATGTGATTTGTTTAATATACATTATATATTATGTACGTGTACCTATACATACTCAATGCAGTAAAATTTGACATTTAATAATTCACTAAAAACGGATATTTTTGTTCGATTTAATTGCGGTCACAGAACTAACGTTTTCATTTTTGTTTAACGGTTGTCAAAAATCAGCATCGTTATCTATCGATTACTAGGTTGTGGCTATAGAGATTTTCACTGTGGTTATCGTAATTTCTGCTCCGATAAATTCATGCAATTTAATCGAGTGGAAGCCGCGTGCGGGTCAACATGAAAGTATCATTTGATTGAATTTATGTTACCTCCCTCCACTAAAAAGTCTGAAGGCTTTTGTACGATAATACAGTGGAACATTGTTTGTAGCTCTCATTGTGTCCATCCACTCAATTTTCATTCTCAATTATATAGGCAGATCGAACCATACATGTTTATATTGATGAATTTTTAGTGCATTCGAAGTTTTAGCAAATTGAGCAATGTTCCCTGCTCTAGAGATGAAACGGCTGAATTTAGAACAAAAAAATCTGACGTTGCGCTTCGTGTTGTTAGCTTAACCTTCGATGGGGGGTGAGACGTAGCTGTCAACGGATTCGATTACCCAATTAATCGATTTTCGTCAAAGTTAAAGTCCACGCAGAGCATAGGATGCCAACAATCGAGTTATCTAAACCCCCTCAACCTTCCAACGTTCCTTCGATGTCCCTTTACTCGAGAAGTTTCAAGTAAATTGATAAGGACATGTACATCATGACGTTACAATAAATCACCGGGAGAATGACTTGTATATACGTAAGGTTTAAGATTTCAAAGGAAAGACAAGTTTTTTCATCATCAAGAATAATGCTATTCAATTTTATTATTATTAATATTGTACAAAAAAAATGATAGATACGTTCGTTTGGTTACTTACACACCCACTTTTAAATTTTCATCATTTCTTTATAACTTTTCAAGTATTTTAATTTAATAACTTTTTTAAGTATTATTTCTAACAATTATAATTATTATTGACTCTAAAGTGGCCTTGCCTCTTAAAGTATAAACTATAGTAATATGATAATTCACTTGCACTGTAATAACCTTTTTTTTTTATTCAGTTAAATACAGTTTGACTGTCATAACTTTTTTGTCAAGCTAATCAAATTATCGAAGCTGTAAGAAATTGTTGTTTCCACAATCAAAGTTCCTTGTCCTTCAATTTAATTGATTTTCCGTGCTACCCTATAGTTTCCTCGTGGCTCCTTGATTCTATACATGTCCCAACGGAACTCTAAATTAATCACTTGGGAAGAGAGTGGTACGAGGTGTATTTATGCGTGTATCTTGGCACAGGTACCCTTGTACCTGTGTGCACATATTAAGATACCCGTCAGCGTCTCGACGCGGAGTTCTACACACATGCACACATTTATCTATATACATATACATACATACATCGAGATATTGGCCCCCTATCGCTTTGATACATCGTAACTTGTTACTTAACATGAACAATGTAAGTGAACTGATAATGACATTGAAAGTTGTCCCAAAACCCGAAATGATTTGCTAGACAAAAAAGCGGACCGAAAGAAAAATCGGTAATTCGTTTCTCATTTATATTAATATAAATTAAAAGCGAAATATTTGATCTTTGTTCGGCTAATAGCACTTTCGTATATACAGTTCACTCGGATTATTTATAATCTGTGAACTATAAAAATGTACGTCACCGACCATGCACAATGATTGGTAACGCTTACCTTAATGGACCGTTCGGGCGATGCAGACGGGACTCTGCGTCAACTGAGATGCAGAAGCATGCAGTTTCACTGACACAATACATATATAGCTCACCTTTCGAGTGAAATATATAGACGATCGATATTTATTTATAGTTGAAATTTACGTATATAGAGGATGCTTCTCTTGAGAGCGTTGTGCATCTGTGCATATATATATATATACATACAAATATATATGGGCTGTGATAGTATATGGCACCCAGATGCCTATACATCAGAATTCTAGAATAGGACATGTCGCAGTGAAAGAGCGACGAACGATATATTCATCATAGTCATGACAATAATGGATGACAATTTTTTCTCGAGTATAGACGCGGTGGAAAATGCATTTCAATAAATGAGCATCCCAAAGCTTTTCATTCATACGATTTCGTATGAAAAATTGAAAATTCATGGACAATATCCGATACGAAATCCATAGCCCACTTTATCTCGGTGGGTACTGCGTTCAACGGTCCCTTTCGATATCCGGGTTATCATTCAAGTCTTGAATCGTCTCTACAGTTTCCAAGGATCGATATACGTCGACGTTGCAAGCTCTCTGGAAAAGCCTCGCGCTTATACCGGCAGTCGTTGTCGAAAGCTTACCGAAAGCTCTTCTTCTCTCTCTCTCTCTCTCTCTTTTTCAAGGCACGCGCGTATCGGTCGGTAGATTTCCTGCGGTTTGATAGATCTCACGTTATCACGGCGGTCATGCAGAGCTCTACTTTCAAATTTTTTAGTTCCTTTCATTCTCACCATGAGCGTTCGTCTATATCAGTAGCGAATTAACATTTGAAAAAACTTTTAAAGAAATAAAAATCATCCTCAGAGAATTTCAACTCGTGCGAATTAAATCCTCATATTTTTTTTTTTACTATTTTGCATTTTTAAGAAAATGGAAGAATGACAGCGTCCTTTTCCCTTGAATAATTTTTGCAACACGTGTCCTCCTTCCCACCTATATTCCTGTATATGATTACTTAACTTTTTCCATTGTGTTTAAGGTTACACGAGAAGATTAATATACGAGAATTTTCTCTAATGAAGATTCTTTCACGAAGTATGTGCTCTCAATCTTGCTGCCAATTGCATGAAAATGTCGTGAGAAATATCCAAGTGCACCCTACTTTTTCATTGTAGTACATTTTTTTCTTCCTTTTTTACATAGCAAAGTATTGAAAATATTTGCTCATCAAGTTACAGTGCGAGCTATTCTCATAAATACACTGCATTCTAGGCCAAATCGACGAGATCTCTCGTTCCCTCGAATTTCATTGAGAATTTTTCATATAAACGTTACTATATACGATAAAGCGTGTGATTTTTCTTTTTCAAGATATTTTCATTTTATCGTCAATAGGAATGATTCTACAAACGATAGAAAATATATGGATAGTGTAGTATAAAAAGCGAATGAATGGTTGGATGAATATGCGTAGATCTCGTGTGAGAGATTATCCAGGTTTGCAATAATCGGATTCTTGAAAGGTTTCGAAACACGTCTTAGATCGAAAACGCATTCACATAGAGAGTGCATTCGTTTGCATGAAGAAGTGCTTTGAAGAAAAGGAGCAAGAAAAAGCGAGAAAGAGAGAGAGAGAGAGAGGGAGGGAGAAAAGGTGTAAAGAAGTCACTCATCGTTGTGTAAGAAAAAGAAGAAGAATAAGAAGGAGAAAAAAAATTGCTGTATTCGCGTCTAGCTATTGTACACTCTTCTTCAACCTCTGCTGAACGTGTGCCATACACCATACACAGACCCTCTACACTTGAAGGTGCTATTCAAAGTACACCCTCCGTTTTTTTCTCTCGTAAAACAAAATCTCTCTCTTTCATCGCGTCAGCTCCTTCGTTCCTGTACGCTCTCAAAGTCTCGCTCTTATCACTGTAAGCTATACATATATATTACCGTTTCGATGGGGATTTTTATAGTTTCGTTTCCATCGTGACTTGTGAGAGTGTGAGGATCGTGCGGTATTGAAAGAGTTCTTCGACGTTGTTCGACTGGCTTTGTCGTCGATCACAAGTTGTATACGATACTTTTAATATATAAATGTCGTGACTCGATGTCAGATCTATACTTCGACGAGTATTCATCGAGAGCTCTAAAAGCTAAGTTTTATATCTACGTCTTTTGCTCGTAAGGCGTTTAGAGCTTGATTGAAAAAAACAGTTTTGCTCGATTTAGTTGTGATTTTATATATAAATGGCGTATAAAACAATACGTAATCTCTCTACCTAATCATCAGCTACAATGAAAATACAATTTTATTGGAATTTTTCGAGCTCACATAATCCTTTTCTTTATTATTTCGTCACAAAGAAACATACTAACGCCACGCACATCCCAAGTTCTTTTCCCGTGGAGCTTTCCAACCCCTTCCCGCGATAGCCGCATTGACCCGTGACACATACACGCTCGATCGAAAAAGTTAATTATAAACTGTCCCTCTGTGAGGTTGTGGTATGAGCAACGCGAGCAGCATATGTACCCTCTAAAATATACTATACAGAGGATATCCCCCTCGATACACGAGTGAATATACATCGCGGGAATGTAGCCTCGATCGTGAACACGTGACTGACGCCACGGCGCGATGAGGACAGGGCAAATTTGCGGAGCATCGATCGTATATGGCGAGGGAGAGGTTTACTGACGGATGTGGACTTTAGGAAAATTATACTCTGTCGGTATATACGACGCTGAACTCACGGTTGTGTTTCTCATTATTATTCGTTGTTTACATAAAATACATATTACATATAGCCGTGTAAATTATAACTGGGTGAAAAGGAAAAACGACCTATGGAGGTGTTACTCGTGCACGCGCGTTTGTGTATGAACACCGAATTATATATATATATATGGCCCACGATAATTCATTTCTTCTTCGTTGCTTATTACGACCCGTTCGCTTCCCTTTTGCAATTCGCTCATTTTCTTCTTTTACGCGTTCGGCTGTTTTCCTATTTCAAGATAATTTTCCATGCTGCAAAAATACTTTGAACGCCTGGTTCTAAGAACCGGGTAAACACTGTGAAAGTGTCCAATTTTACTTGTCGAACTGTGGTGTTCGAATCGTAAAGATCTTTCTGCCATTTTTTACCTTCCCTAATACTCCGATGTCTGACCAATTTTTGCTTTTACTACTGGCATACGGAGTCTCGCGAAAAATCCTATAAGTAGTATATCCGACACGTGTCGCGTCAGTACAGGGAGAAAAAAAATATTTCGTTAACTTTCTTTTCCAAGTAGAAATTGTACAGGAAGATTCATGGGGAAAAAGCTCGATAACGCATAGTATAAATATCATAGAGAATAGTGCGATATACATTTTTACTCTGCTACTTCTTGTCGATGGAAATCTTCTTATGGCTAATACTCGTTGAGCTACGACCAAATAAACAAAACACTAAACGTTTTTATATTTCTCTATGGGGTTTATGGAACGACAGTTCTATAGTCATGATGCCACACTCGCGCGTTTTCGTCATCCTAACAATTTAATCATCCTCTTTCCTTCGGCGATAAAGTCTCGATACGAGAGCATCTCATTTTATGTGTTCATCGTTATCCGTTGCCGTCGGATTTATCGTCATGTTTTTGACCTCTAGCCCTAAAAGAAACCAGAAAACCGGAAATGATCACATGGCAATTATTCTCACGTTGAGATGAAAAAAAAGCTCTCAGCGTGACTTCTTCTGGTTTTATGTTCGAGGTCCTTTTATTTTTTATGCTCTTCTTCTTCTCCTTCTTCTCCTCCCCTTGCTGACATTTTTCTCTCTTGAATAAACTGAGGCAGGATGTACGTGATATATTCTTATACGGTCTCGCATTTCACCGGATATTCTGGAAATGAGCCAAATGCACGAGAGAACGAAGAAAATATTCCGAGAGCGTGCGCTTTGTCGAGTGATTGAACATTTTGTTGCGATAGATGAACCCACGCGAGGGGAAAATGTATTGCGAGAAAACTTCGTCAAATTTTACTCGACATGAATACTTGATTCTAATGTGTTTTCACATAAATGTGTATGTCAATGCAAAATTAAGTGCACATGGATGATATTGTGCAATAGATGAACCTATGTGAGGGGCAAATGTATTGTGAGAAGATTTCGTCAAATTTCATTCAATATAAATATTTGATTTTAATGTGTTATTATATAGTTATTATAGATGTATAAATGTCAATATATACGTAATTAAATGCATGTGGATTGTGTCTGGATGTATTTTCGAAAAAAAAATCAATATCGAGCTTCGAATGACGATTCAATGTGAATAGGACACTATTAGTACTAGCCAAGATCTTTTTTTTTTTAATTCAACGTAATTTATAATTTCTGAAAGAAAAAAGATTAATTGAAAATTTTCTTAGAATTTCGGTGCTCGAGTAATTTCCATGCACTAATTATGGATGCCCTCATTATCCGCGAGGTATATTTTATTCAGTGGTCGTTGAGCTCTCGTCAAGTGCGAATGTTTTATGGATATAATCCTTGTGAGGCTATTTTTACATACTAATTATATATTTAATTTTCGGGCTTTTAACGCAACTTAAACTTAAAATCTCCAGTGAATTATTTATTTTAAATCAGCCTGTAAACGCACTGCAATTATTGGAATACTTTTATTATCTATTCTCAGCTTTTTCAAAAAAATTTCCGCCCCAAAAATTCAAATGAATTTTTTTCTTCCCTTATCTTACTCTCATCTTTATGCGTCCTAGCTCTTTTTTCATTCCCTGTGGTATAACCGCGAGGCCATGTACTCAACGCGTCTCCGACAGTGTTTCTCACGCTCGTCTCTTGGGTTCTCCGCGTTTTTTTCATTTTTTTTTTTTGGTTTTTCGTTTTTTTTTTTCCTTTTGGAAAACCTCTGGAGACCTCTGAGTGCGGCTCTTGGTTTCTCTCTCGTCAATTTCCACGGTTGGTAAATATATCTATAGGGGTCTTTGCTCATCCAACCCTCGAATTAAATTACACCCCAGAGGTTGGGTGAATCCGTTCAACTAGAGAGAGACACTTTCGTTTATATATATATATACAATGTACATATATATAAATGGGTCACTTCACCAATTATATATAAAAGTTGTCAATGGTTAAAATAAAAAAGTAAATAAATAAATAAATAAAC